>BQNB010016369.1:0-71741 GCA_026074375.1 Tanacetum coccineum
TGACAAGGCAACAAAATTAGGAGAAGCAATCTGATAAGTAATGCATGATTAAGTAAATACATTCAATTATCATAAAGTTATCACCGGTAGATTAGTTTAGATATCAGTTTAGTTAATAGTTTATCAAACCAACCTCTCAAACCATATATTTACTTGCTTTTCTAAAAATATAAAAATACAAAAATAATCTTCTCTCAACCCTTAGAATTCTGTTAGACCATGATCAAGCCTTCCCAACCTATTCCCCTAGAGAACGATAACAACCCCTGAGTCTTGCCTATACTACTACTAGAACGGTTAGGTACGCTGCCTAGGGAGTTGTAAAACTTCTTGTAGAAGTCCTTTATGAAAACCGCATCAGAAACTCTTGAGGACGCTGAAGTGAGTCGATTAAAAATGAAAAATAAAATGATTCAATTGAATTATGCAAAATTAAATGATCTTTATGAAACATTTGTTCCTCAAAAAGAATTTTCTGCTGAGCAAACTTATTTTTCAACTCCTTCTACTTCTAACGTATCTTCCGAGTCAAGTAAAGAGATATCGGATTTACCAACTCAAAAAATGCCCAATGAAAGTAAATTGTTAAAAATGTTAGACAAAATAGATGAAGCAATTCTTGTATTACGAGAAAACATCGATGTCACTCTTTTGAAAGATCAAAGAAGAATTTACATTGATGATGGTCAAAACACATTACGAAAATTTTGCAAAACCGATGTAATTATGATGTCACTTTCTTTGATAAAGCTTTCGAAAGAACTGAAACAAGAACTTACTGAAGAAGTACAGGAGATGTTCAAGTAAATGGAAAAGAAAGTTGAGACACAATCTCAAAAAAATAAAATGTTTTAAAATGAAATTGATCGACTTTTGAAAGCACCCTTCATAAGAGAAATCAAAGATTGTGTGTTACTTTTTGTTGTAGAACAGAAAAATGAGTTTTTGATGCTTGAAAAAGAGAAAATCTTAAGTGATTCCAAAGATATCCAAGCCAATTTGCTCAAAAGAATCAAAATTCTTGAAAATGACTTTAAACGATCTCAAGCTCAAAGTATTGATTTTGAACTTAAATTTCAACATCAAAAGAGAAACTGGCTTACGATGTTGATTAGAAATCAAAGTTGACAAAGTTGAGTGATGAAAACGTGTTGCTAAAAACTCAAGTTGATTTCGTTGTTCAAGAACGAGAAAATATCAAACTTGAATATCAAAAGCTTTTCAATTCAATAAAAGCAACACGGGTTCAACATCAACATGAAGTTAATGAGTTAATTGAAAATGTTAATCAAAAGATATATGCTTATGGTGACGTATGTTTACAAAATCAAGATCTTTTGATGACAATTTTTGAACTCAAAGATATGATTAAAACCATTGAAAAAGAGAAGAATGTGAATACTAAGTTTGACAAATCTGAGACCTTAGAAAAACTTCTCTGTGTAACACCGTTGAACACACACACAACAGTGAAGGCTAAGAAAGTGTCACATACTGAGGTCAACGCAAAAAGGTCAAAACCGGTTACTTCACATTCTACACCTAAAAACGAGCAAAGTAAAAAACAGAGTGTGAATGTAGTAGCAAGAGGAATGTATAGAATCACAAAAATAGAGACACACATGCCAGTTACTAAGACTAACACATATGTTTCTAATTCTAAAGGCATAGAAAGTTCTAATAGTGTTAGAAGACCAGAGTCTAAGGATACTCAATCGAAGAAAAGAGTCTTGAAGAACACTAATGTTAAGGGTATGTCTAAAAATGTTCGAAAGTAGTGTTAATGTAGGTTCTAATAAGCGTGAAACAATGAATTCGACTATCTGTTAATCAAACACAAATGTATTAAAAGCAAAGATTGTAAATGTTGTTAATGACAGTTTGAATATTGTTTGTGTTTCTTGTGGTAAAGATGTTTTTATGCTTTCTCAAGAAAAATGTGTTGCTCGTTATGCTTTGACTATAGATTCTAGGGTGAAAAGAGCCTTATTCACTTTCTATGCAATGACAAAATCTAAGAATTTAGGAGCTACTTATGTAGTTACGAAATCCAGGTTTCGTGTTGCTAAAACCCCAACAACAACAAATAAGGTTTCTAGTGCATCATCACTATCCCCTGATTCTAATCAAAGTAGGACACTTAGCAATTATATGAAAAATAAAATTGCAACAAACAGAAAGTGACAGAAATGGTTTAAACATCAACAAAATTTTAATTGGTCACCCAAGAGTTAAACCGCACAGTCAACACCTAGTGTGTCAAAGAGTAGTACTAGTGTTCAGAAAAAATTCAAAACACTAGTTACCACTCAGAAATGGGTAGCCAAACTGTCCACTCTTCCATATATATTTGTTTCATGTGATGCATGTGATCTAACTTGTCCTTTGGATTATTGATAGCGGGTGCTCAAAGCATATGACTAGTAATCTTCAACCGCTAAGAAATTTCGTAAAGAAATTTAGGGGAACAGTCCGCTTCAGGAATGATCACTTCACCGCAATCACTGGATATGTAAATTATGTTCAAGTCAATCTCACAATATGTCATGTATACTACATTGAGGGCCTAGGCCACAATTTGTTTTCGGTCAGACAATTTTGTGATGGAGATCTAGAAGTAGCCTTTCGTTCAAATACTTGCTATGTTCGGAATTCGGAGGGCAAAGATTTTCTTACGGTTCTCGTGATTCTAATCTATACACCATTTCCATTTTTGAATTGGCGGCTTCTTCTCCATTATGCTTAATGTCCAAAGTCACATCAACCAAATCATGGTTATGGCACCGAAGACTTTCTCATCTGAATTTTGGTACCATTAATCATCTCACGAAAAAGGATCTAGTTGATGGGCTACTGAAATTTAAGTATGATAAGGATCACTTATGTTCAACCTGTGAGCAAGGAAAAATCAAGAAAGCTTCCTTTTCACCTAAATTGGTTCCAAGTACAGAATCCAAGCTTGAATGGATTCATATGGATTTATGTGGGCCAATGTGGGTAGCATGTATCAATGGCAAGAGATATATTTTGATTATTGTAGAAGATTATTCTCGATACACCTGGGTATTCTTTCTTCAAACCAAAGATGAGGCTCCTGATATGATCATCAATTTCATTACTCAGATCCAACGGTCTCTAAAGGCTCAAGTCCTAAAAGTTCAATTTGATAATGGAACTGAGTTCAAAAATGATAAATTGCGGACGTATTATGCAAAGTTAGGCATTATTCATAATACCTCAACTGTTAGAACGCCTCAGCAAAACGGTGTTGTTGAACAAAGAAATCGTACACTCGTCGAGGCTGCTCGTACTATGCTTATCTTTTCAAAGACACCAGAATTTCTTTGGGCCGAAGCTATTGCTACTTCTTGCTTTACTCATAATCGCTCTCTTATACACACAAGGCATAACAAGACTCCTTATAATTTGATCAAAGGCAGAAAACCTAATGTTCAATACTTTCATGTGTTTAGATCTGTGTGTTATCCAACAAATGATCGTAATGATCTTGGGAAAATGAAACTGAAGGCTGACATTGGTATCTTTATTGGCTATTCTGAGTCATCAAGAGGGTTTCATATCTATAACCACCGAACCAAAAAGATAATGGAAACCATACACGTAAAATTTGATGAACTCACAACTATGGCTTCTGAATGCAACAATTCAGGACCTGGTTTCAACTGCTCGAATTTTCAAGATTCATTAGAAGATTCTCAATCAGTACCGTCAAAAGAAGACTTGGATAATTTGTTCGGTCCTTTGTATGGAGAATACTATGCGACAAGAACTCCAGAAGTGTCAAATGATTTCGCTGCAAATACTCTTGATAATGGAGACACCCCTTCATCTTCTTCAATTGTCGTTGAAGAAAATAAGGTTCCTCAAGTAGTAACTTCATCAGAAGAACAAGTTGCTAATGAAACAACAACTCCAGTCTCAAATGAGAATGCCAATGAATCAGTTCAAGAAGACGTTGCAGCATTTGACGAAAATGATTTCTACAATCCATTTCATACTCATGTGTTCGAAGAAGCAGAGTCATCTTCAACATTTCAAGATCCGTCAAATATGCACAAGTTCTACCAAACACATCGTTCCACTGATAGATGGACTAAGAATCGTCCAATTGAATAAGTGATTGGTGACCCTTCTAAGTCAATAATGGTAAGACGAAGACTTCACACAAACGCTGAAATGTGCATGTTCGCGTTGATAGTAAGTACTACCGAATCGAAGAACATCAAGGAAGCTATGCTCGATCACAGCTGGATTGAATCCATGCAAGATGAGTTAAACCAGTTTAAATGCCTCGATGTTTGGAAACTTGTCGAACACCCTGTTGGCAGAAACATAATAGCAGTCAAATGGCTTTAGAAAAACAAGACCGATGCTGAAAAGACGGTTATTCAGAATAAGTCTCGTTTAGTTGCCAATTATGGTCAAGAGGAGGGTATCGATTTTGAGGAATCTTTTGCACCAGTTGCAAGACTTAAAGCTGTCAGAATCTTTATGCCATACGCAGCTCACAAGAACTTTCCTATTTACCAGATGGATGTCAAGACGACATTCCTGAACAGTCCATTGAAAGAAGAAGTTTTTATTAGTCAGCCCGATGGTTTTGTGGATCCAAACTTTCCTAATCACGTATATCATCTTAAGAAAGCTCTGTACACTCTCAAACAAGTCCCTAGAGCATGGTATGACAAGCTATCCTCATTCTTAATCTAACACCATTTCACAAAAGGTATTGTCAATCCGACATTATTTACAAGAAGACACGGGGATGACATTTTACTTGTTCAAATCTATGTCGATGACATAATTTTTGGGTCACCAAATCAAGTATTTTCAAATAGATTTGCAAAACTTATGAAAGATAATTTTGAAATGTCAATGATGGATGAAATGAAGTTCTTTCTCGGAAATCAAGTTCATCAATCACCCCGAGGAATCTTCATATGTCAATCACAATATGATCTTCTTAGGAAACATGTGATGGAAAAATGTGATACAATTAGTACACCAATGGCTACTGCCAAACTAGATGCAAATTTACAAGGTACCTAAGTCGATCAAACAAAACATTAAAGTATGATCGGGGGACTTATGTATCTCACTGCTAGTCGACCAGACATTGCCTTTACGACATTTGTATATGCGCGTTATCAGGCACGCCCAACTGTGAAACACCTCAAAGAGGTCAAAAGGATCTTTCGATACCTAAGACAAACCATTAACATGGGTCTATGGTACTCGAAAGACTCTGAGTTTAAGCTAATTGCATATTCAGATGCAGACCATGTAGGGTGTAATGATGACTGCAAAGGCACATCAGGAGGCATATAATTTCTGGGAGATAAGCTAGTTAGTTAGTCGTCTAAGAAGCAATATTATACAGCAATGTCCATTGCGGAAGCTGAGTACGTATCTTTGTATGCATGATGCGCACAAATCATTTGGATGAGGACGCAACTGCTTGACTTTGGATTTCGATACAACAAGATTCCAATGTACTGTGATTCAAAAATCGCAATTGCCATATCATGCAATCTGGTACAACATTCTCATACAAAACACATTAACATCCGATATCATTTTATCAAGGAAAATTGCTGAAAAAGGTACAATTGAACTTTACTTTGTCGGGACAGAATACCAACTTGCTGATCTATTTACGAAAGCCCTTCCAAAATAAAGGTTTGAGTACTTAGTTTACATGATTGGTATGCGACGTATGACTCCAACTGAGCTGGAACGTCTGACAAAGTTATCTTCTTGAAAGAAAGATCATACATCAAAAACTTTTGTAAATACATTCAAAAACAAAATACAAAATTCAAAAATTCAAAAACATTAAAAATATTTTGTTTCTTTTTCAAAAATAAAAAACAAATAAAAATTTGAAAAATACAAAAACACAAAAACATAATTTATTGATGCAAACACATATCTTCTCTCTTTTATTAGTTTCATTGTCATTGTTGTTTTTTCTTTCTAAAAGTGGTTCTTTCAATGCAAAAGAAATGCATCATGAACTGAGGAGGAGTAAATTATTCATAAAAATGCTCTTTTACTGCTAAAATATGTGATTTGTAATCTTAATCCATTCACAAAAATCATCATCTTTGAAAAATGTGCAAGATCCGCAAGAATAACGATCTCTTGAATAAGTTCTTTAATTAGACATTTATTCAAGGGGGAGTTATAAAGTTCTTGATTAATCAAAAATCTTCTCAAGTGATTAACTATCTCTCAATAAGTTCTTTAATTAGATATATTATTGAGGAGGAGTGATAAATTTTTCGATCACTTCATAATCAGAAAATAAAAAATGTGATCTTAAATGCAAAAATAACAATCTTTTAAACAAAGTTTTATCTAAAAAGGAAGAAATTTCAAGTGGATATTTGTTCAAGGGGAGTTATAAATTTTTTTGGTTAAAACAGATGTTTTACTGCAAATTAACTCAAAAGGTTTATTGTGAAAATAGGTCTAACTCCAAGGGGGTGTTAATGAAAAATATAGTTTGGACTGTTAAGATTACAAAAGTAAGTAGAGGGTCTGAAACTGCCAAAATGCAAAAGTTATTTTCGTACGGGCTGATAATGCTTACGAAAGTAAGTAGAGGGACTGAACTTGTCACAAATGCAAAGCTGTTCTTGTAAGTATAAATTCCACAGGGTTTCTTACGAAAGCTTATTGCTTTTGTACGTAACCTAAATAGCTTTCAGAAATCCTCTCTTATTTTGAGCTTTCTTAACTTTGCAAACAACGATCCAAATCGTTTTTCGATTCTTTATCAAACATAAGAATAAATGTTCTGATTATATTCCTTATCTCTTTAACTGTTTCAATTAAGTGTTTCATAGGTTTCGGTCAAATTTAGGGTTTCGTAAAAATGAAACGTTGTGTTAATAAGAAATTTATTGAGGCAAAATATAATCAAGTGTCTTAGATAATGATTTGTGTTGATAGATCACTGAAAATAACATGTATGGACCACTAATCAAGAGGTTTCGTAAGAAAGAACATTTACTTTCGGACAACAAAATAGATTTAGATTATGTTTAGGATGATAATTCTAGGCTTAAAATAGGATAAATCATTTTGATTATTTTTCTTTTCATAAAATGTTGTCCTACGAAAGTCATATTGTTTAGGTTTCGGTTTCGTAAACTTTCAAATGGTTTCGTAAATGTAATTGGGCTGAATCAACAGGTTTCGTAAATGTCAAAATGGGTCAACATAAGCTTTCGTAAATGGTTTATTGGGCTAAATAAATGGGTTTTGAAAAATTACTTAATTGGGCTAAATTTGTTACGAATACTCCAATGGGCTAAATCGTTAAACAAATGGCATTTTACAAAACACCAATGATAAACTCAGTTATAAAATCATATTTCTATATTGATAAATAGGGTAAATAGTAAAGATTGCGTCCGGTTACGACTGTTTTCTGAACTTAACAGAATGAAGAATGAGCAATCTGTTGACCATCTAAATATCATATATAAGAATATGTTTTATTAACTAAAATTTTCATTCAGTGATGTTGAGAAAATGAATGAATGATTGTAATTCAAAATGTTTGTGATCATGTTTCAAATGGATTCTCGTATTTCAAAAAGCAAATTGCAAAGTCTTGAAAAAGAGTGTTTCTAAACTGTTCAAAAATGGTTTATGGCTAATTGTTGTACTTAATTGGGTAAATGGTCTAAGTCATGTTCGGTTTCCACCATTTTTTGCAATGAACAGAATGAGGAGTGAGTGACTTAGTGACCATCCAATTGTTGTTATAATAGTTTGGTTGTATAATCATTATTGTTCAAACATCTTTAAAAAACTTGTGTTTTTGGAAATTTTATCTCAATTTTTCTATCAAAAAGTTGTACTTGTGTGTCAAAAAGTGATACTCTTTTACTGAAAAGTTTTTTATGAGAATAAAAAAGTATACTCTTTAATTTATTAAAATGGTTGTCACTACACAACGTGTTTTTTTCCAAATTGGTGTTTTTCAAAATCAAAGTATATCTTTATTATTCTTGAAAGAGTATCATTTCACAAATGCTTATTGGTGAGGAAACTCAAAATAGAAAGAGAGATAAAATCCATACGTGAAAAAGCAAATCCAAGTATGCTCGAAAAAGAAATGTCAGAGCATACAAAATGAGACAAAAGAATAACACGAATAAAGCGTATGGCATGTGTTCGAAAACGCAAGAATTGACACATGAGAAAGAAAATGATCATAATATGCTTAAAAAAAGAATTGCCAAAGCATATAAAAACTGACAGAGTGGAAAGAGACAAAAATGTTATATAAATGTGTATCTCATAACCTTATCTCATTTCACTAATCACTTCATGTCATAATACAGGCTTCCTCATGGCTCAACAAATCGTTCCAGCTACTCAACTCGTCCCCAAATTTCAAGGCATTGGGAGATGCAATAACTATGTTGTGCTTCAAAGAATCCCATGCTCACCAGAATGTAAGATTGTAGGACAGATTCTACTTAATCATCCTTTGAGCTATGCTCTTACTGCAACTGCAGATGTTTCAGCTGTGTACTTACAACAGTTTTGGAAGACAGTCAGCAAGGTGCCCGATACCAAAGACACTTTCAAGTTCAAGCTGAATAGTCAGGAGATTGTTTACACTATGGATATGTTTCGTGATACTCTTCATCACACCAGTCAACATCAAGGTTATTGAATCATTTATGTAGAAGGTTGGCTATCAAGGTGTTGTTGATAAAGTAAGTGCCTTCTACACGAAGTTTCTTGCTCAACCGTGACAGACCATGTTCAAGGTGTTCATCCGTTGCTTGACTACTGAAACATCTAGAAATGATCAAACAATGATCAACATACTTCATGTTATCCCAAAACTTAATCCATATCACAACTAATAAGCACTTATGAACCGAAATAAGAAAGATGAAAAGAAAGAAAAGTAGAAAGAAGAAAGCGAGAATATTAGATTTAGAGGAAAGAGGAGTGGTGGATGATTACACACACATACAAAATGTAAGAAACGGTAACCAACACCCTCTCCATGTGTGGAGAGGGTCCTATTTATACCCTAAGCCAACATGTATGGCGGGGGCTTTCATTAATGGGTCGGTCTTGGCTTATCTTGGGCTTTGAGCCCGAAACATGGATAATATTAGATTACAATCCAAGCCCGTTAATCCCGACTAGCCTATTACTTAACAAGACCAATTACAACTAATAAGACCGATAACATTCTTGTTCGACTTATATAAAATTAAGGCTAAAAATCTCCCCTAAATACGATTCTTGATTTAACTTTGAAGATCTTTGAGGAAGTTTAGGATCAACACACTTGATGCTAAATGATTGACTTTTAGAGCTCGAGTATGAGTATGTGGTAATGAATCCGACTTCGCTGGTACATGGTTGCAACACCGACGTTTAAATCTGCATTTAAAAGGTTAGTGATAAACAACAGATATGGACGAAAGTGTCTTTGTCACTTCGTCGAATACGGTTGCAATAACCACGGTTCCCTGTTAATCAGTATAAATACTGCCTGTGATCAGATAGAATTCATATGAATCTTCTTGATAGTGTTTTGCAGTCGTACTAGCCGTCTCGTTACCAGAGCGTCTCAAAGCAGACAAAACGGTAAGAGTGAATAAGATAGTTACTATCTTTCTGATTAAGTTGTCAATTCATATACTAGACCAAAATCGATATCCAGTTATCACATGTTTGATCCATATAGGATCTCACAAGTCACCTACCAAGAGCTTGTTTGATGTTGGCTCAAGCAGGATTTCCATCTTTATTGTGAATACTTAAGTATCACTCGGATGTTCTGGCAAGATCTCAAGGATAATGCGTAGGACTCTTTGTTACAGCTTGTGAACTTTATGGTGTTCAACAAGTGTATTTTGACATTGTGTCCTAATGAGATTTATAATTTGATCTCTTTTGGCTCTAGACTCAATTTGTGCACTTTGGTTTTAGTAATCGGAGGCTGGAGCAGACTGCCACCTATTCAATATCAACAATCTCGGAGTGAGATGTCAATAGATAACGTGTGTATCTCCATGACAAATGAGACAAGTTTCTTTTGAGAGAAACTCGAATGGCTGGGAAGGGTTGTGCATTGCATCACTGGGTCCATGACGGCTTTCTTCAATATCAACAATCATCATTGTGATTTTGATAGATTATGTATTGACCCGGTTTCTGCCTAAGTTGTGTGGAGGGCTGCTTTGTTTTCACCCTTTATCCATACATTTCTTTTTAATTCTTCAACCCCTTCAATGCTTACCAAGACGTCATCACTAACACCTTGTTGTGATTGTTCCAGTGTTAGCTTAATCTTAGTCGGCATTACTCCCTTATTCTCATTCTTCTCCAATCATACCTAACGACTTTTAATCTAACTATGGAATGTCCATGGGTAGATCCCTCCGGTTCTGGTTGGATCATAGGACTTATACCTAACCTTAACCACCTTATGACTTCATCGACGTCATGAGATTAATTGGTTGTTGGGTATAGAGATCAAACTATAAAACCATTTTCTTACATTGTTTCATCTGTATCAAAGGTTTTTATTTTGAAATACTCCCCTTACACATGTGCTCAAGATTCAAAATTGTTTTGCACATGAAGGAAATAGTTGCACTTAGAGTCTTTAAAGATTACATTCTTCTATATCACCTTTTAATCATATTTTCTCCCCTTATTTAAAATAATAAATCTCTTAGTATTTGAAATACCAATTGATTAAAATTTATGACATGTTATCCCAAATATAAAAGATCTAAACACAACAATAAGCTAACCTCTACCCATGATAAGCACAAAAATAAGAAGAAAGTAGAGAGAAACTAGAGAGAGAAACAAAATATGGAAGATTAGATTAGAGAGAAAAAGAGGAGTGGTAGATGATTAACCAACACCCTCTCCATGTATGGAAAGGGTCCTATTTATAGTCCAAGGAACCCTAATGGCGTATGGAATCTTTCTTATGGGCCGGGCTTGGCTTGTGTTGGGCTTTAGCCTGAAACATGGACAATATTGATTACAATCCAAGCCTGTTAATCCCGACTAGCCTATTACTTAACAAGACTAATTACGACTAATAAGACCGATAACATTCTTGTTCGGCTTATATAAAATTAAGGCTAACAATCTCCCCCAATGTTGAGGTCTTCTTTGATCTCTCTAATGTTGATGTTCTTGATGGAGGTTATCTTGATTTGTCTTTATCTTCCCCAATGTTGAAAAAATGACGTTTAAGCTTTTGCCTTCTTTGGTCTTGTCTTTGTCTTTTCTTGTTTGTGATGGCTCTATTCATTCATGCTTTAGACGACCGATGACATTCTTTCGGTGTCATTTATGTGATCTTGATCTTGAGCCTTCATCTTTTGACTTTAAGTTCTTAAGATCTTTCATCTTGCATCATCTCCTTGACTTTAATCATCTTGATTTGACTTTCTTGATCGACTTGTGCTCTTGACCGACATACTCATACTTATTGTATTCTTGTTTGACTTATATGAACATAAGGCTAACAATCTCCCCAAAATACGATTCTTAATTTGACTTTTACGATTCTTGATTTGACTTTGAAGATCTTTGAGGAAGTTTAGGATCAACAATCTTGATGCTAAATAATTGACTTATAGAGATCAAGTATGAGTATGCGGTAATGAATCCGACTTCGCTGGTACATGTTTGCAACGCCGACGTTTGAATCTTCATTTAAAAGGTTAGTGATAAACAACAGATATGAACGAAAGTGTCTTTGTCACTTTGTCGAATATGGTTGCAATAACCACGGTTCCCCGTTAGTCAGTATAAATACTGCCTGTGATCAGATAGAATTCATATGAATCTTCTTGATAGGTTTTCGCAGCTGTACTAGCCGTTCTCGTTACCGGAGCGTCTCAAAGCAGACAACACGGTAAGAGTGAATCAAATAGTTACTATCTTTCTGATTAAGTCGTCAATTCATTTACTGGACCAAATCGATATCCAGTTATCACAAGTTCGATTTATATAGAATCTCGCAAGTCACCTACCAAGAGCTTGTTTGATGTTGGCTCAAGCAAGATTTCCATCTTTACTATGAATACTTAAGTATCACTCGGATGTTCTGGCAAGATCTCAAGGATAATGCGTAGGACTCTTTGTTACAACTTATGAATTTATGGTGTTCAACAAGTGTATTTTGACATTGTGTCCTAATGAGATTTATAATTTGATCTCTTCTGGCTCTAGACTCGATTTGTGCACTTTGGTTTTAGTAATCGAAGGCTGGAGCAGACTGTCACCTATTCAATATCAACAATCTCGGAGTGAGATGTCAATAGATAACGTGTGTATCTCCGTGACAAATGAGACAAGTTTCTTTTGATAGTAAATCGAATGGCTAGGAAGGGTTGTGCATTGCATCACTGGGTCCATGACGACTTTCTTCAATACCAACAATCATCTTTGTGATTTTGATAGATTATGTATTGGCCTGGTTTCTACCTAAGGTGTGTGGAGGGCTGCTTTGTTTTCACCCTTTATCCATACATTTCTTTTTAATTCTTCAACCCCTTCAATGCTTACCAAGACGTCATCATTAACACCTTGTTGTGATTGTTCCAGTGTTATCTCAACCTTAGTCGGCATTTTTCCCTTTCTCATTCATCTCCAATCATACCTAAGGACAAATATTTCTAACTATGAATTGTCCTTGGGTAGATCTCTCCGGTTCTGGTTGGATCATAGGACTTACACCTAACCTTAACCACCTTATGACTTCATCGACGTCGTGAGTTAATTGATTGTTTGGTATAGAGATCGAACCATAAAACTATTTTCTAACATTGTTTCATCTATATCAAAGGTTTTTATTTTGAAATACTCTCCTTACACATGTGCTCGAGATTCGAAATTGTTTTGCACATGAAGAAAAGAGTTGCACTTAGAGTCTTCAAAGATCACATTCTTCTATATCACATTTTAATCACATTTTCTCCCCTTATTTAAAATAATAAATCTCTTAGTATTTGAAATACCAATTCATTAAAATTTATGACATGAAAATTTTCATGGGGAGAAAAATTATACCATGATATTGCATGAATTTATTTTTCTGATAGCTCCCCTTCAACATAGTATATGGGATACCACTAATTTTTAAAACTTGACGTTACAAGGAAAAAATGATATGACACCACAAATATGTTGAAGATGGAGAGAGATGTCTTAGTCAACAATGTATATTATTAATTAACATTATAATTTCCACATTTTAATTTCACGAAATGTTTTTGGATACATAAAATTGACATTTATGAGATGTACCCAAAATACATTAAAAGGCTTTTGTTTTAAAAGATTCTCCTCAGAAATTGATTCACTTGTTACGATGACATTGTTATAAACATTGAATATTGTACCAATTATTAAATATATTGAGGAAGGGAGTGTTGAACACACAATTTTAACAAATACCACTTATGATGGAAATATACCACAATTTATAATGTAAACAATTTGACATTGAAAGTTCTTTTTGAAAAATTATGTTCAATGTTTTTTTTAAAACCATGATAGAAGACTTCTCTTCTATTTTTAGAGTAAGCGCACTTATGCGTACACTCCCCTAACATTTGGGTCCGGGTTACTGTAACACCCTCAAAATACAATACGCAGTGTAATACAACATTTGGGGTGCTACTTCATAATACATACACACGAGTCCTAGTAAACGTTTAGAGATACGTTTATAAAACAAAATTTACTTCATTTATTAGAAAGATCAGAGTTACATAGGTCCCAACACCAACGTAGAATTTTAATTCTGAAAGTCACCACACGACTTGGTTTCTAAAAACATTTTTTTAATTATTGACACTACTTCACCGAGACACCGTCCTTGATATCCGCGTTCCATCCCGTCCAAGCCATCAACATCACCAAACATGAGATACATGCTTAAAAACGTCAACAAAACGTTGAGTGAATTCATAAAGTTTACAATTAACAATTAGAACGCATATTTGGTTCAACAAAACACTATAACATTGCTATTATGGCAAGTTACATAATGATTTCCAACTAAATGAGCCCGTGTACCGAAACTTAACACATTCACCCCGTAGGATAAAATAATGTCCGTGAAGTATGCCACTTCCCCTAATACTAACCACAAAATGTCCGTTATAGGGTGCTCACCAACTGATTCAAACCCCGGACAGGGTTGTCAAACCCAATAGATTTATTTAATGCATTAGCGTTTACCTACAACTAGGCAACTAACGGTCACATAGTAAAAGGCATATAATCAATAGTAATGGAATCATATTTAAGTATCAAAACATATTGCGTTCTCATTTTCATAAAACAGCAAATATCCCCCTCGCAGGTTAAAACATTTAAAATAATTCAAAAGCGAGGCTATGAACTCACCTTTATCGAAGCCGAAGATCAAATAACCGAAACAATCACGAACTACTCGACAACGAGCTCAACCGTGACCTATAATTTATGTCGCTCGATTACTATACAATAAAGTACGATCGAATAGTGCGTGCGCCGCAACTATTGAAACTATATAGACATACATACACATGTGATGAGAAATTTACTTGCGCGTCCTAGATCCGATTATTCTTTCATTTATATTACACGTCACTTAATCGAAAACTTTTTATTTTTGGAAACTTTTTATTTTTAGAAAGTTACTATTTTTGGAAAGTTACCATGTTTAGTGAGTCCCGTCATCTAATTATATTTATAATAATATTTTTTTTATCTCATCGCACATTCGACGCTCAATTTGGTTAACGTTTACTCGTATCGGTGTTATATTCGAATATTTCAAAAGTTTCTATTTTTAGAATCTTCTCCGCTCATATCAATCGCTATGTCCAAAATATTATACTTGTAATAATAGTAGCGTTTATTATTTTTATGACATCCGACAAGTCTAGTATCAACCCGTTTGACTTTCAAAAGTCAACGTTGGACTTATCCAACAAGTCTTGTATCAACCCGTTGACTTTCAAAAGTCAACGTTGGACTTTATTTAACTTTAACTTTATATATATATATATTACTAGATCTGACCCGCTCAATACGACCCGTTATATCACATTTTCACGACTCGAACTCTAAAAATATTTTATGCAAAACGACGTTCCGGAAAACTTTTTGGTTTAGCCGAGACCCGAAACTCGACAGAAAATGACCAAAACGCCCCTGCAAGTTTCTGCAGGAACTATGACATTTTTAATAAAAATGCAGAATTTGACCTTGGGTTTTGACCCGTTATTACTCGATTTTAAAACTAGCAAGCATCGCGGCAAAGTAAAACGTCATTTCGAGCAACTTTTGTGTTTCGCGGAAAGGCCGAAACGGACTCGAGAGTGCTCAAAACGAGCGTTTAAATTCCTGTCAGCGACTAATATTACCCAAACGTGCTGAATTTTCCACTTAAAATGTACATCTCGTTTTCGCTCTAGTTTCTTTGTTGTTAGGAGTTAGAAGCTCCATTTTATTTCAAAACGATCGTCTAAGAAAGCTTTATCATATTTTATAATCAAAATATAGATTTCAGAAATTCTCGACCCTCGTTTTCCGTGCCAAAGTTTCTGCCCAAAACTTACACGTTACAAAGTGCACCAAAATTCATTTTTGACCCAAAAACTCATTCTCGGCACATTTAAAATTGCCTATAATCCACATTTAACTCGCTCAATCAACTTATAACAATACTAACTAGACGACGCAAGATCTTATGGATTTCATCACATGCAATAAATATAATCAAATCAAATAAACGAAACAAACGAAACAAATATAAAAGAGGAAGCTCACAATGCTATTTTAGCAAGATCGGACTCGATAGAGAACACGCTTATTCCTTGTTCCTTTTGGCCGTGACCTCGAACCCAAATCCAAACCAAAACCAAAACCAAATCAATTCTAACTAAACCAAATCAACCTAAACTTGTCTTGATTAATATTCAAACAATCAAACACACCTTTGTGTGTCTTCCCTTTGGTTCGAACCCTCAACCGAACCCAAAACCCTCTCCAAATATTTTTATCAACCAAAAACTTCCACTAAATCTTCCTTTTTCACTTTTCCCACTAGTTTAATCAATCTTAATCAAATCAAAACCCACTAATTTTAACAAAACTCAACCATGCATAAACCTTAATGCATGTCTATTTTTCTTTCATAGATGACATTAAATATACCTTCTAAACAATATTTGGTTGCTAGAAAAATTACAAACACCAAGAGTGTGTGGGTTTATTGGGTTCGACGAGTACAAGGAAGGGAAAAAGGAGAAGGAAACAACGTCACACTTGGCTCTTGGTTGATCTAAACCATTTTTGAGTGAAGTTTTAAATAGATTTCAATGATCAAAAGTTAAAAATAGTTGGTGTGTGTGTGATGGTGTATTCGGCCGAACCCAAGGAGAAAAAAGGGAAGAGAAACAAAATTTTGGACTATGAAAAATACTTGCACTAGTTATATGGAAATGGGAAAGCTCAAGTAATGATTATACATCTTGGAAATCAAATTGGTTGAGTGTGTTGGTGTCCTAGGCGTCGGCTAGAGTATCTAGAACATGCAAAAGTATATTTTTTGTTAATACAAATAATGTCTAAAAACGTTATTTATATTTTTCGACCTCTTGATGTTTTGATAATAACAAAATGTAAAAATGTTTACGATAAAATTAAACGTTTATAAATTACTAATCGTAAAATTCTATTTCTAAGATTAATCACTTAAGGTATGGATAAACAAATCATTAAACATGATTAGTGATCAAGAAAATATTTTTCTTAAACCTTACATTTCTACAAAAGTGTATTTACAAAAATATATACACAAAATATTTATTCATAAAAGAAATGTTTTATTAAAACAATAAATTTGAAATCAGATTCCCCCCCCCCCCCAAAATGGAAGGTTCCAAAACAGATAACACCTTCCCCACTAAAAGACAAAAAGAGGAGCGTACTCTACGGGCGGCCCCCTTATAGGCCTGGCGGCCCCCTAACATATTAGGGACCGCCGGGACCGCAACAAGACGTAAGGCTCTTTTTGTCTCCTATAAATACTGGGCCACCCCATCTGAAAAAAACAACCTCTTGCCATGAATTTTCTCAGATCTACTTTTCTCTCTTCTTTCTTTCTTTCTTTCTCAAACACATATCTTGATCACTAACATATCTTGATCTTGTTTCAAGTGATTAATTCCCTCTTCCTCCCTTCTTCTAATCAAGTGCAAGAGAAGAACAATCGTATTCATCTAGAAACGAATTGTTATCAAGTGATCTCTTTCCTCCTCCTCAAGATCACAAATCTTCATTATATTTTCTTTGTGGTGTTGTGTAAATTAGATTATGTGTAGATCCAATAGTGTAAATTGTGTATTTGTGTGAATTGGATTGTGTGTCAATCCAAGAGTATATATCTTGTGAGTGTATAAAGGCTTAGTGAAGTCTTAGATTGGTTCTAGCTAAGATTAGGACACGTACATCAAAGCTTATGTGTCAGAAAAGAAAGCTAAGCAACGTGGTAAACGTTATTCTCCGCCTAAAGGGACTTGTTGCACATAGGTGACAGTCTCGAGTGGCGAGTACTCAAGCGGAGTGGAGTAGAGGGCGAAAGAATTTGCTATCAGTAAATCCGAACCACTATAAAATCTTAGGTGTCTTAATTTTGATCGTATTCTTTCCTTTTCCTTTATATATGTTATTAGTTTATTTAGGTTCATTACATTAGATATTTAGTTGTGATTCATATAGTTTGAATGATATGACATACACTCGAATCAAAAACCCTTTTATAAGCAAAGTATTAAAAACAGATAATATAAACATTAAACTATTTCAACCTCCTCTCTAGTTTCCTACAATTAGTCTTAGAGCCAAGTTTGCACAAGATTTTTAAAACATTTATATGTATTTTAAAGCTTGGATCGATCTAGGTTCCGACAAATATCCTAGAAGGCATCCGTGCAAAGACCACTACTTTTTGAAAGTGATAGTTTTTATTTATTGGAAAACATAGATTCGGAGACATATTTAAATCAAAAGAACTAGATCTTTGGCATGTTATTACCAATGTGATTTTCAACCTCTTGTACAAATTTTCGGAAAGCCAATTAGGATGAGGTTTAACCCATTTGAAAGAACAAACCGATGATCTCAAAAAGAAACTTAACTAAAAATAAAAAGCTAAAATGGTTATATTACAATGCTTTGCCTAGAAAAAATATAAAGAAATTTACAGTGTTAATAAAGGCAAAAGAAAATTTGAAAACTTTGTTAATCCCCACACGAAATAGCCAAGTCAAAGATAATAAAGATTAGACCTATTGGTTCAAACAATATGAACAATTCGTTATTTCGAAGCACGAATCTATATATAATGCTTTTGCTAGATTTTATACTATTATTACTAGTCTTAAAGCTCATTGATGAAGGTTATTCTAGCAAAATTAACGTTAGGAAGTTTCTTAGGCTGCTACACCCTAATAGAGAGCAAAGGTCACGGCGATTTGAAGGTCTAAAAGACTTAACGTCACAATCTCTTTGGAGACGTATCAGGAAACCTTCAAAGTTCACAAAAAAGATCATCAAGAAAGATTTCCGAAATAGTCAAAGCAAAAGTTGAAAGGAAATCTATTGCTTTAAAGGCTAAGAAAGAATCTAGTGATGAAGAGTGTTCAACTTCCGGTAGTGAAGACGAAGAGTACGCCATGGCGGTAAGAGACTTCAAGAAGTTCTTTAAAAGAAGAGGTAGATTCGTGAGACAACCTCGGAACGACAAAAAGACGTTCCAAAGAAGCCGTGATGACAAGAACGGTAAAAGTGATAGAAAATGCTTTAGATGCGGCGACCCGAATCATCTTATTGGAGAATGTCCAAAACCACCGAAAGACAAGAACCAAAGAGCTTTTGTCGGAGGCTCTTGGAGCGATAGCGGTGAAGAAGATGATGAGAAGGTCAAAAATGAAACGTGTCTCGTAGCTCATGCATCAAGTGAGGTATGTTCCGAATCCTCCTACTTCAGTGATGAAAATTCATCAATTGATGATTTAGCTTTAGACAATGAATATGATAAATTATGCAAAATGAGTTTAAAGATAATCACTAAGAACAAAAGGTTAAAAGCTACTAGAAATAATTTAGAAAATGAGCTTAGAGAATTAAAAGATAAATTGTCCACACTCGAGAAAAACAAGGGAGTTAATCTCGATTGTGCAAAGTGTCATACACTTAAAATTGAGAATGAAAAACTCAAAGAAGAATCTACTAGATTAAACAAATTTGAAAAGAGTACACATTGCTTAAATGAAATGTTAAGTAATCAAAAACCCTCTGGTGATAAATTAGGTTTAGGGTTTAATTCATTTGAAGCATCATCTAGTGAAACTAAGGAAATAAAATTTGTGAAAGCTCAGAAAAAGACGTCTTCTGATGGAGGTCCCATAAATATGGGTGGCCCCCAAACTGACCAGGCGGCCCCCAAAATAATTATGGGACCGCCATCAGCAACGCCTGGATCTGAGTTTAAAAATCTATTTTGGGTCCTAGACCAAAACACATAATTGTAAACAAAGTCAAAATTCATGTTGCTAGTGACAATGAAGTTAAACAATTCTATAAGCCATTGTCAAAACCCGGAGTTGGATTTTTGAAACCCAATTTTAGATCAAAAACTCCACCTCCTAGAAGAGTCAATAATAATTATTCTCGTCCTAAAACACCGCAACCAAAAAGACATGTTGGTCGACAAAACCAACATCATGGCTTTCCCGTAACTTGGAACAACTTTCAACATCAAAGTTACATGCCATGGGAAATGTGTCTTCCATTCTCACATCCCAACCAATTGCATCAAATGCAAGGGATGTTTGGCACTAACAACTTTGGACCCATGAGATATTGGGGACCAAATGTTTAAGTTATTGTCTTATATAAATAGATATGCCTTGGAGTCGACTTGGAGCCCGACGAATGGATCAAGGATAGCAGATGTTCTAAACATATGATGGGTAACCGAAAGCTCTTCTCCACTTACAAGGCATATAATGGAGGTAATGTCATTTTTGGTAGTAATCTTCGTGGTAACATCATTGGCAAATGTACGATTTCTAATGACTCTCTCAAAATAGATAATGTAGAACATGTTGATAACTTAGGATTTAACTTGCTAAGTATAGGACAAATATGTGATAATAAGTGTAGAGTAACTTTCTCTGAACATGATAGTAAAATCACTAAGGACGGTAGAGTCATAGGTAGAGGAATTAGGAAGAAAGACTTATATGTGATAAAATTTGGAAATAAGCCAAAGGATCAAATTTGTCTAGCAACGATTGATGAAAATTCCACATTGTGGCATAGGAGAATAGGTCACGCAAACATGCGTCTCATTCAATCATTGGATTCTAAGGAATTAGTTAGAAATCTACCCAAACTTAATTTTGACCAACATTTTTGTGATGCTTGCAAAATGGGAAAACAAGCTCACGCTAGTCACAAAGCTAAGAATATAGTCTCAACAACTAGATGCTTAGAACTTCTCCATATGGATATCTTTGGTCCATCCGCCGTACGAAGTTACGAAGGAAACCGTTACACCCTAGTCATAGTAGATGATTACTCTTGGTATACTTGGACTAGATTCCTTAAGGATAAAACCGAAGCTTTCGATCAATTCGAAATACTTAGTAGGAAAATTCAAAACCAATTAGATTGTTCAATAGTGTCAATAAAAACCGACCACGGTAGAGAATTTGATAATGAGGTGCAATTTGAAGAGTTTTGTAATGCCAATGGTATTACACATAACTTCTCGGCTCCACGCACTCCTCAATCAAATGGCATGGTTGAAAGGAAAAATAGGAAACTTCAAGAAATGAGCAGAACTATGTTGAATGAGCAATCGTTACCACAAAAGTTTTGGTGTAACGCTGTAGATACTTCAACATACATTCTCAACCGAATTCTTATTAGAGCCATTCTAGGAAAAACACCTTACGAACTTTTAAGAGGTAGGAAGCCTACGCTAGATTATTTTAAAGTGTTTGGAAGCAAGTGCTTCATTTTGAACACCAAAGACTACCTTACCAAGTTTGACCCAAAGTCATACGAAGGTGTCTTTTTAGGATATTCTCAAAATAGTAAAGCCTGCATCATCCTAAACAAACACACTAGGAAAGTCGAAGAATCACTTAACGTGACATTCGATGAAACTCCTCCATCCTCTAAGACATCACCCTTGGTGGATGATGACTTAGATGAAGAAGAAGCCATTAGGAAATAGAAAAGAAAAATCTAGAAATTTTTTTTGAGGATGAAACATTAGAAATTGACAAAATAGTTAATATTAAGGAATCTAGGAACCATCCTTTACAAAAATGTCATAGGAAATCTTAACCAAAGAACCTTTAGGTATCAAGCCCAAAACCTAAGTAACTTTTTTTTATATCAACTATAGAACCTAAGAATGTGAATGAAGCCATAGGAGATGAAAGTTGGATAGTCGTCATGCAAGAAGAATTAAATCAATTCATTGCTAACGACGTTTGGGAGTTAGTTCGACTACCTAAGAATATGACAATTATAGGAACTAAGTGGGTGTTTAGAAATAAGTTAGACGAGAACGGTGTTGTTTCTCAAAATAAAGCTAGGTTAGTCGCCCAAGGTTATAATCAACAAGACATCATCGATTATGATGAAACTTATACCCCAGTTGCTAGATTATAGTCTATTAGGATATTGTTAGCCTATGCTTGTGCCTTAGATTTTAAGTTATTCCAAATGGACGTAAAAAGTGCATTCCTAAATGGTTTCACCAATGAGGAGGTATATGTGGCACAACCTTTAGGATTTATTGACTTTGAAAAACCGATCGAAATACGTCACCACTTTTTTCGCGATAATGTCCAGAAGGGACATATCTCAATCAAAAAAGTGACGTCCGTCGACAATATTGCCGACATTCTTACTAAACCCCTTAAACGTGAATCGTTTAACTATCTACGTCTTGGTTTAGGAATGATGGAACACATTCCATAAATCATATTAGTCCGCTTCTCCTTCTTCTGTCTCAATTCTAGTCCGTGTTCCATTCCGTGTCGTGACAACTTGAATACTTCATCCGAAGTACTTTAAAGCTTCTTTAATTCGCGAAATGCAAATTAAAATGTCACTCCTCTTTGTAAAATTTTCGTCAAAAACTGAGTCCAAAACCCTTTACTGAGGGCGGCCCCCATACCATAGGCGCCCCCTAATATATTTAGGACCGCCAGGCTTTATGGGACCGCCATCAGCAGACTCCCATATTTTACACTTAGTCAAAAAAAATTCAAACCACAAAAACAAACACCCCCTCTTCGTCTACGAAGTGAAAAACACCGGACCTAACGCTACCAAAAACCACTCAAAAAACTCAACATATTCCCCATTAAATACCACAAAGTGATCAAACCTACAATCATTCACAACATCTGAAAGATCATCATATGTAAGTCATTTCAATCTATTTTCTTCAATTGTGTTAGGCTCATGATGAACACCAAAAATTAAAATTAGAGATTTTCTATTTTTTTTCAATTTCATACAATTAGGACTACTAGGATACAATGTATAACTAATACACTTCCCGTAGACATAGGATTTGCATATATTAGTGAGTTTGTAGAAAAATTAATTTTTGAACCAAAAAACCTCTAATTCTATCTTAAATCACTCACGTTAGAAACACAATAAATTTGTTGTTATGTATTGTTAATACAACTTAAAAACATTTTTTAAACACATGCATAATGATCTCATGAATAAATTTTGAGATACATAATTCATATGTATTTTTCGACTCGTTTTGATGAGCAAAATCAAACTGAGGAGCGTTTGGATTAACTCTTAAGATTTTACATTTAGGTCGAGTTAATCATTACTCTACATTTGTCACATTTAAACACACACTAGAAACAATGCTCATGACATATTACAAGTAAAAAGTAATAAAATGTGACTTTAATTTCTTTTAGGAAATCATGCCTCGCAAATCATCTGAAGACTACAAAAATACAAGACATTATATCCATAAAATTTCACATGAATTCCGTACTCTAATAAAATAAAAACTAAGAAACCTTGAAGAACGCTAATTATTCATGAGGGTTGGTGGTTTTTGATATCTTTAAGGATCTAAATCTATTCGGTCGTGTTCATTTTTAGAGTTTGAGTGTCTTATTGAAATTAATGAACAAGTTTGTTCCTCGTTTCATCATGATTTTACAGTCAGTATCGATTGAGTTATCGGCGATGGTCAATGTTTGTGGAATTTTGTTATTCCAAAATCCAATTCTTTTTTACTCTTTGGAAGAATTTGCTCAATTTCTTGACATACCTTGTTGGGTGCGTGTGTCTTTACTGACAGCATGGTCACTTGTTGAGTGGATATATGGTGCTCCTTCGGGAGGCCCCATATCAAACCAACCTCCCTTTTCCCGATGATATCATCTCGTATATTTGAGAAGATCAAGAAGGTCAAGTCACTCGCATCCGTCATTAAGAAGAAGTTGAGGTTCAAGATTATCAAGTTCTCACTCGTGAAATTATGTCAACTTTGAAACCTTGGAGAAAATTAATTCGGATGTTTTTTTTTTTGGGGGGTAATCGGATCTTGTGCCGCATGTCTTTTTATAATACTTTATTATGTCGCAAACTCGAGAAATTCAATCTCTCTACTACATGGCAAAACGGATGGAGTGGGTTGGGAGGTCGTCTTTTCGAACAAAGGAGTACCAGGTGTGGCTGAATTTTACTAGACATAAACTAGCTATGTCGTTGCAGAAGCCAATAGCTGATCGCCAGTTAGTTCTTCTAGAACGGAACATAAGGGCATTAAGTTGGCTTAGAAGTCTGGTTTGCCTGTCGAACATGCCTGGTTTCTTTCGTTCATTTTTTCTTGCTAACAAACTTGGTGAACTAAGAACTCTTCACTATCCATAATACTTACAGGGTGGTGATTTGGGAAGCATAAGGGTTTCAGCATCATACAAAAACATGTTTGAAGCACGCTTGCCATATAACCTAGACCTGGGTTACGGGTGCCTAGGATGTCCTTGTGCAAGTCATTGGTTGCCTTTTTAGGTTTCTTTGAAAGCATGGGAATAGTTTGTGTTGGCATGTTAAATCTTTGCAACATATCTCTTGCAACTTTGTTAGCAGTTTTTAAACAAACTATTTCATCTAGATAAACTATCTGCTAGTTTTCTTTCTCCAGATAAAATTTTTCCTTTTCAGAATTGTAAAAATGCAATTGATTTTTCTGTTCCTGAAAGAGTGATTTAAGCAAATCATTTTCTTGCACAAAGTTCAGCGATACGCTTGTTTTCGCTGAGATTCACTAGGGCTTGTTCCTGTCTAACTTTGTGTTCAAGATCAAGTTTGACCTTGTGGGTATCTAGACGATATATTTCTTGCTTGCATTGAGAAAGCTCATTTTTTAAGGTCTCGACTTCTAAGCATTTTTCTTGGTTAACCTTAGCATGTCCTTCTAGTTGGGTTTGAAGGGTTCAGTTAAGATGGCAATCTAGATAACTTTAATCAGATGTCGTCAGCAGATACCTCAGTTGGAACATTTTGCGCGTTCGGTGTCAAGAAGATACTGATGATACGGATCGTATTGTCATCAATTCTCAGTTCAGCATCGGAGTTCTAAATGTTCTTCCTGGTGCATCTCTTGAATCTGATCAATCCACATTTTCAAAGATTTGATTTGTCTTGGAGTGTACCTCATTGACTGGATTGTTGGTTGCATTAGTGGATGGACCAAGTTGGCCATGAAAGCGACAGCAGATTGGGGCCTTCTCCTGTATGAGTTCATATGCATCTCATGATTGCTTGAAAACATGTTTGTTGTGTCTGTGCCTGTGGTTGATCATAAGGTGCTAGGTACATTCCAAATAAGCGAGGAATGCTTCAGCTTAGCATCTAACACATATCCTTTCTCTTTAGCTTCCATCAGTTTAAGCTTTTTCTTTGATGTACTGAGAGTCCATCTTTCTCTTGGGTTCTTTACATCTGCCTAGCAACATGTCTCTTCTACTCTTGCAGTTGTAACAATTATCACCTTCTTGCCTCGAGTACCTGTATTACCATTATTAACCCGAAGCCTTCTCTGAATGGTTCAGTATCAATCTGACATTATGCAGTAGCTATGAGTCCTTGTGTTCGGAGGCAAGTCTGGAGCTGGTTGTTGGTGGGTGGAAACCTGCTTTTGGAAAACACTTAAGAGATTCGCAATCTGAGTCATAGTGGCTATCAACGCGGTCATTCAGAGACTGAGCAGTAGGTTGAGTACTAGGAGTTGAGGGTGATTGAAAGAGAGGTGCAGATAGTGTGTGAGCACATAGGCCAAGTGGATCAACATTACTTGTTAGACTGATCTGTTTCTTGAGGAGTCTTTTTGGCTTGTAGGCTCATAGGGCTTTGAGATGAGTATAGATCTAAACATTAGGTGTGGTTGGATATCCTGTTCTGTTGACATTTAGTTCCATCTTACCACCAATAAGCGGAAGGTTGTTGGACAAACTTGGTGTTCATTTGATGAGTTGGAATATTGAGCTGAGTAATCTCATGTCATTCAAAAGGCTTTGGTAACGCACAAAGTAGTCATGAACTGATTCGTTTTCCAATCGGCCACGAAAGCGTTCATACTCTCAAAACAGATCTTCCTTCCTTTGTTATATAGTCCTACCTGATCCTTGCATAAAGGATTCCACATTAATCCAAATCTCTTTGCCAGTGCTTGTTTGATTGAGTTGTTGAAGATGTGTTAGGGAAGACCTTGAATGAGAATGAATTTCAGCTGGAGTATCAGCCTCTCAAGTTTATTTTCTTCTTAATGAATTCAGAATCAGTTTTTCCTCGGGTGCTGGCACAGAGCAGAATCAGTAGATGGGAGGATCAGTGATCTTAGGGTGAGGTGTAGGTCCTTCTGGATGGTTTTCCATATCAATTGCCTTTTTTTTTGGGTTTGCCTCGAATGTACCTGTGTTATACGAATCTTCCAAGAATTCACATCATTACAACATACACACAAATAAGTTTAAGATAGCGTAATTAAAACATGCATAATCAACCAATTCACATATATAGTAATAGATAATAATAAGCTAAGCGTCAAATCTTATAAATCAGCTTATAATCAGAAATAAGCTAACCGTCAAATCCTTCAAACGAGGTTATAATCAGCTTACCTTCTCTATTCCTTCAAATCAGCTTATAATAAGCTAACCGTTAAATCAGCTAACCGTCAAACAAGCTAACCATGGAATGGTGTCAAATCAGCCTATAATCACCTAACCATCAAATCGTCTATACTGTTGGAAAATGGTAGTTGGTTTCGCTAAATACGATTAGAAATACGTGAGCCTATTGGGGGCACACATGTTAAATACAAAGAGTATGGTTACTTCACGATTTATATTTAAATAGTTATTTAATTAATTACTTGTTTAATTAATTATATAAAACATTCTAAATATAGAACCAAGCACTAAACTGGACAAAACCCGAACCTTGTGGGAACCCCTTGTTTGGCCGAAACCCATAAAGGATCTAGAAGGGGTGTTTGTTCGGTTGGGAGAAGAGAAAAAGGGAAGGAGGTGGAGTTTGTTTAATTATATAATTAAATCAAACTTGGTGAACAAGATTTAGGGTTATTGGGGTGCCTATATAAACACACCCCATATCTCTCATTCTACAATTCAATCCTCTCTAAAAACACCAAGGAAAATTAGTGCTCTCTCCCTCCCCTAAACCCTTAATCGACCGAACCCCTTAAAGGTTTTTTCGGTTTAAATCGCCTCCCCTAAATCGTAAGATTTAGGGTTCTTGCGATTTAACCCTAAATCGCAAGCCTAAACCGCGGCTTTAGGGTTTTTCCCGTTGTTCGCTTGATCTCCTTGCTTGACGATTCAAGGTACGCATGGTGGTTGTTTGGTGATTCCTCCAAGGTGATGAATTACGGTTTAAACCTTTATTAAGGGTTTGTTTGTTTGGTTCAAATTCAAGAAGAAACGCAAGGCGTGCGTTTGGTTTTGAATAACAGGTGGGTGTTTGATCGTAAGGGTAATACTAGCAATTCTTACATACTTGGTTGACGTGTTTGTGTGAGCAACCGTAGAGGCGTTTGTTTTAGACGCTTTTGTATTCAAGAATAATCGCAAAAGGTACGCTTTCCTTATTTAATATGTGTTAACCTACTTGCCATAACTAGATCCATCCGCTGCGCACTCGTGGCTAAATTGGTTAGCTAGATTTATTAAATCCCAACAGTGGCATCACGAGTCAACTCGTTTTGGCATCTAGGGTTACACGCTTAAAAATTGAATTTTACGCCTTGTTACACACCTGGATTTGATTTTTATTATGCTGCAATTATTTTTCTTTATTATTGTCTTATTGTAAATATGGAAAAGATATGCAAATCTTTACCATAAATTAATAAAGAAAATTGCTAGATCTTGCAAGTTAATGATTAAAAGTTAATAGAGAATTAAAAGAGGAATATAATTAATTGTTAATTTAGCCATATTTGTTTCTTCTTTTAATTTGTTTATTTAGGATTATAAAAAAAATCTTTCTAAATAATTAAAAGATCATGTAAATATTTTATTTTTGGAAACTAAATATTTTACATTATTTTTATATAAAACGAGATCTTTTAATAATTGCTAGTTTTGATTTGTTGTGCCTGAATTTCGGCTATAAAACCTTACTCAAATCACATTAATCTTGTGATAGAATGATGTGGATCTATGCACTATTAATGAAGAACTTCTAAGATATGAGGGAGTCTATGGTTTCATCTCCAATTGGGAAACTCTTGAGAGAACTCGATTATTAGCTTAGCTAACATCTCGCGCTTTAATTAATCGTTATCTTGTTTATTAAGTTCCTACATGCTTATTTGTTTACTAGTTTTGCATGTTACCAAGCCATAAACCGCAATGGAGAATATATCCCGTGACTTAATAAATATTGTTTGAAGATGAGATTAAATAAACCGGTCTTAATTCGTACACGACTTAAAACAATACTTCAATCGTGACACTTTTATGTGTATTATTGTGGAAAAATATCGTTTTTCTATATAACATTAAAAGACCTAAAACTATGAAACATGTTTTTCATGAATTTAAAAACTGGACGCTATGGACTCATGTAAAGTACGGCTCATCTACTAGAACAAACTATAAGAGAAATTTAAGGCGGAGTGGTCAGCATTCCTAAAGAACTCAGGTTTTTAATACGCTTCGCGCTGACCCGATTCTTTGCTTTTTTGTGCGTTCGATTGGAGTTACCGTGAACTATGGCATGTCACTACAGTGTCATTATTAAAGGTTTTTCAAAATTAGTGCTACAAAGTTGTTTGCATGCTTCTTTGTATACGCCATTTTATCACTTTATGTGCATACCCCTGTCTGTAAAATTTTAAGTCCTATGCCAAGCTATCCAGGAACACGTGCATATGACTTGGCCTTTTTTGTTCAGACCTTAGGTCATTCCACCCATGGGACTTTACTCACTGGTCAAAACCTTTTGGCAATTTTGCACGTTCTTGCTTGGTCGACTTAATTCGAGTATGCTTGGTCAGACCTTGGACCTGAGGCATAAGATGAGAACTAAACATGTTCTTGTTGATTAATGTCTTGACCGGTCTCATAAGTCTAAGAGTTGCCTTTTTATGCAATTAACGATCGTCGCTTACCACTTGCCCTACTAGTTACTCACTGGTCATACCTCTGGTAATAAGTGGGAGGTCAAGTTAGATCTTAGTCTTAATTACTAATTAATTGGGTAGTTAATTCTATTAAGAATTTAATTATCGAAAATACTAAAATTGGACTTTCTATGTTCTGATTAATTGTGTTTCTACAACATAATTCATAAACAAAAGTTTGCTTTTCTTAGAAAAGACAAACATAGTCTCTTTTTCTGGCAAGAAGAGTGAGACTTACTCTTATATTTTCTCCTTAGTTGACAAAACTAAGATAGGGTTATAATTGAATTTTTTCTCAATTATATTTAAACTCACTTACGATATTTCATTATCCTTTTCGGTCTTGAAATAATTGAAAGATGAAATATTTTGTGTACCTAAAGAACATTTTGTTTATAGCTGCCAAAATAAATGACATCTTGCACTTGTCACGATGTATGAGTTTAAATCACAATGAGTAAAGAAATTACTAGCGTATTTGCTAGATGTTTTTTCTTTGACTCACATTATTCCTTAAAGTGCTAAATACCCTTGTGGCTATGTAGAGGATAAAGGAGGAAATGCATGCTTATATTCAAGTTAAATGAAAGCATAAATGGCTAGTCCCTCATCTACATAAGTAGAACTTCATATACTCTATTTAATACCTAAGTACATTGCTACTTATAGGCATTCTAAGAGAATAGGAAAGTTAATAAATTGTTATTTGCTTTCTACTAGTAATGTAACACTTACAATGTTGACAAATCCTGGGAGCATTGCGTTTTTATTACTGAAATGATATTCATGTATGGTTGTTAATTTCAGTGGGAGCTACAAGATTTATTTCCTTCTTAGTCACCCATATTATTTCAAACCTGCTTTGAAATAATTCATTACTTTCCGAATATAAACGACCATTGTTTTAGGAAAATTGCATTTTATTTTATGGATAACCAGTTGCCTTTACGATGTCGCTGACGAGCCGAAAAGTTATATATAGGAAGTAACACACTCCTTAATTCCTTGTTAAATGTTATGGTTCTAAATCTACTTATAATATCTATGGCATTATCATATTGTTTATACAATCAAGCACATGTTGTGTATTTGTCTTCATAATATGATGTTGTATCTTACACAAGTGGGAGAAATCTCAAAGTGTGTGCAAGGAACAACATATTATTGGTTTCTCTTAACCGAAAGGTAAGAAAGCTAATAAATCTACTAAGACTTAGACATACAAGATGTTTGTTGCACTATTACATTCAAATGTCATGATATAATGTAAAGCTAATTCAACATTTTGACTACATGTTTTAGTCAATCTAATTGTGGATTAAATAATAATAATTATAATTTTGAAGTATGAAATTAACTTGAAATTACTATTGAACTCAAGAGATTGTGTTCATAACTACTTTAGTTACTATAATTATTTTTTTTTTTAGTTAAGACATAGTAGGGAAGCACCATTGCGGCATTAATCAATGACTTATAACATAAAGTATGTATAAAATTGTTATGTCTTCTTGTTAACACATAAACATGAGGTCCTTGAATTATTCAAAGACTTATAATGTATACTTGACATGTTCTGTTTTCTTGTAAACACATGAACATATAATTCTTGAACAGTTCTGTCTTCTTGTGAACATGTGAACATAGGGTTCTTGTATTAGTCAAGAAATATACACTATAGCATGCACTTGGTTCAAAAATACTAAATATGCAATTTGGCTCAACCCAATTGACAAGAATTTAATCCAAAGAGAATTAAGTTATCTATGGAAGTCTGATGAAGTCTCACAATTCCATTACTTATAGAATACCACATATTATGGTAATGTTAACAGTTGAAAAAACTAGTATTATATTGTTTTGATTCATGAAAGCTTTAAATTAGCCTCTAACACTCCAAAATCTATCAAGGTTAGAAATTTGTGTGTGTCGTGGATACACTCAATATAGTTTAAACCTATAAGATATTCAAGACAACCCATAACTGAAACCCCGAAACCTTTAGGGATTTTCGGTTTTTCCACTCAAACCAATCGAATCCTAAAGCTTTTGGGTTTTAGATTTTTCTATACTTCCTAGCTGCTAGATTGTATAGGAGGTTTAGTGGAGGGTGCCTCCTAGCTCGACGTAACACAAACCTTTGCTAAGGTTTTTTCGGTTAAAGGGTGATATAAGAATTAGGGTTTTGCTACAAACCCTAATTAGGATCTTAGAATGAATGCCTGTTGATTCTTGATAAATTCTGAATTTGTTAAAATCTTATGAGCATATTATTAACAAACAAATATGGAAACTTAATATGTGTTTTGTGTTTCCTAATTAAGAACAATTCATTGTTGCTTAAATACTTAGTATTTAGAGAATTTTCTCTACTTACAAAAGTAAGTTGGAGCATCTAAAAATCTTGAAGTGATTCAAGAACAAAATACATTACCTTCTAAATCCACTTGTGAATGTCATACTAGTTAAACATGAAAAATGTCGAACCAAAGTATAATGTAACATATTCTACGAATAAGTAATGTGCTCTGCTACCATTCATTCCTACTGACGATATGCTCATTCAAAAAATCCTCATGGATGCTCATCACTTGATTGTATTTTAATTTTCAAAGGGCCTGAAGAATATTAGTTAGAGGGTCTTAATAAGCCTGCTATACTAATAAAGTTGATTATCAATCGTGAAATTTGAATACATACTTAGAACTATGAATGACAAGAATGCAGTCCTTAAATGAATAATAGTGTGTGAGCCTTTGATTGGAACCTTTTGAGCAAACATTTAAAACTGAAGAGGTGAAGTATCTCTGTCATGAGAGGGGACTTTTAAGAAAGGATCATAAGAAAATATTGTATACATATTAATGCTTGTACGATGACAAGAGTTTTTTATCTTAACTCAAGCAATTGACTATGATTAAATTTTTCTTTTTTACACGCATTAATTATATAAAGATAACTAATTGTCATACAGGTTTTCTTAAATCTACTATATGACAAATTAAGGATCATAACTATTTCCTTAATGATTACCTTGCGAGGACGATGTGTAATCAAAAGGGTTTTGAGTCTATATTTGTAATATGACAATTAAGTTTTATAACTCTTTTCTTTATGATTACCCTTTAGCAGACAGTGTGGTAATCAAAAGGGGTTATGAATGTTTTAAAATAATCTTTATAACGTATACATAATAAAAATAATCCAAGTGAGCGCGAGAGCGTGCGCGAGCGCGCAGAGATCTAGGAGCTGAGATCATACGTTAATTACAATAAAAATTCTAATTAAAATAAAGAACTCGCTGAGACCACCCTGACATCAAGGGGAGCACTACTGTTTTTTTTTCCTTAAAAAAAATCATATGTTGTTTAACATATTGAAAGCATCATTCCATCAAAGCTCGATATTTAATTCGTAGATTGGAATGAAACTTCGACTGGTAATTTTAGGAAATAAAACAAGCGACCCTTTGGGAATAAATGCTTAATGAAGTTAAACATATGCGGAAATTAATTCCAACACAATGCAATACATCATTGGAAAGCAAGTCTAAAATGATATATTTCACTGAGATAATTTAATACATGGAATTGAAAACCTTTTGTTTTTCACAAAGGATTCAATCACTAAATCTTATATATGTGTATGAAACCGGGTTTGTTACTGTTTGCACAAGAGCAAATGAGCTACAACAACAGTAATCTAATTGAGAGTGAGTTTTGTTTAGGTAGATTTTTAGGAGGTGGGGGGGGGGATTGGGTTTAAAACAGAGATGGTTGTAGACGAGAATTATATAAGGCATAGTGTTGTTTGTGTACACACGATGCTAGAGAATAATCAATTATAGTTAAAGTAGGATTTCATCTTTTATGATAAATCTACTAACTAGATATGCTCAGCTAAGTGCATTGTTGCATTACACATTAAAAAATAAGAATACGTTACATTTTAAGAAACTGTAAAGATGACTGTCTGAGATAGGTATGTTGTTGACTTTAAATACCGTCATTAAGTTACTGCACATTTTTCATACTATGATACTTGCAATAGTATGCAAATAAAACATACGACACTCATCATATCATTCAAATCCTTCACAAATTTTTGAATTTGAAATAAGTATTCGGAAAGTTTACTCAGATAATTATTTAGCTGTCTTGTAAAGAAAGAGTTGAGAATATTGAACTTTAACTTGCTAATTAGTTTCATGCATATCTGTTTTAGTATTTGGATAATTAGGATTGTAAAATAATTTTTATTTTATGATGAATAAAATTACTTGGTATTTGTTATTCATTCATATAATAATTGTTATCCTATATTTGCATGTTTAATTCTTGAATGATTTTATCATTCTAAATATGTCTATTGTCGGTTAACAATATGGAAATATTGTTAAAGTAAGGCAAATGAGAGTGTTGGGTATATTCTTTGAAAATACGGAATTGTTCTCAAGCCAAACTTATATGTATTCACAAGGGTTGCATATTGGATACCCCAACTTTTGAACTTTTACTTTTAGATCCTTGTCATGAGTAAAATGTCAAAAATGGTTTAATAAGTCATCCTTAGACTTGAGATACAAACAAGTTCTGTATGTGTGGATATCACTTTGTGATTATAGCCAAACGTTGTCCTGTGATATGGTAGTTATAAAAGCTATTTTTCGGAGTGAATGTGAAGCAACATCCACAACACTTGTAAATGATACCATGGCGCCTCTCCTAGAATTATGTGCATAAAAATGATAACGCATGGCGCGCGGAGCTCTAAGAATTTATCACTCTCACTAAAATTGTTCATGGCCTCACCCAAAGGGTAAATTTTAAGATTATCTTATTACATTTGGTATATTCAGAATTAACTTCTATAACCGAGAAATCTAAATGGTTAAACTATATGGAATGAGTTAGGATCCATATTCATGGTTTAACGGTATCTGAACAAAGGGATGATAAAAGCAAGTAATAAATAACCATTAATAAGCTGAGATTGTTCTTGAAACTATTATCTCAAGTATTTCTAATCTAAAGGTAATTGTGTGTGTTTGCTAGACGTTGCCAATTATCAGTATATCTGCAAGCCTGCTACTCCGCCTCCCAAGTGAGAGCTATTGGAATATGGTAGTCGGTTCCGCAAGTTATACGTTAGAAATACGTGAGCCTATTGGGGGCACACACGTTAATACACGAAGAGTATGTTTACTTCACGAAATATATTTAAATAGTCGTTAAATTAGTTACGTGTTTAATTAATTTAATGTACATTCTAAATATAGAACCGAGGGACTAAACCGGACAAAACCCGAACCTCAAGGAGTGGCTTGTTTGGCCGAAACTCCCCAAGGTTCTAGAAGGGGTGTTTGTGGCCGGTTATAGGAGGAGAAAAGGAAGGAGAAAGATTTGTTTTAATTATGGGAATTATACTAATCTTTTCCTAAAAGAATTAGGGTTATTGGGTGCATATATAAACACACCCCATATCCCTCATTCTTCATTCTATCTTCTCCCAAAACACTAAATAATTTGGTGCTTCCCTCTCCCCAAAAAACCCATAAAACCAATCCCTAAACCCTTAGTGTTTTTTCAGTTTTCGCTTCACCAAACCGTCATCCCATAAATCGCTAGATTTAGGGTTTCAGTAATTTAACCTAAACCGCGGAATTAGGGTTTTTCCTATTTTGCTTGAACTCTTTGCTTGACAAATTCAAGATACGCATAGTGGTTGTTTGATGATTCCTCAAAGGTGACTAATTAGGGTTTAAACCTTTTAAGTAGGGTTTGTTTGGTTCGACTTCAAAAAGGAACGCAAGGCGTGCATTTGGTTTTGGTATTACACTTGGTTCTTGTTCGTGAAGATTAGACTAGCAATCTAACATATTTGGTTGACGTGATTGTGTGAGTAACCATAGAGGCGTTTGTTTTAGACGCTTTTGTATTTAAGAATAATCGCAAAAGGTACGCTTTTCTTATTTAATATATGTTAACCTACTTGCCATAACTAGATCCATCCGCTGCGCACTCGTGGCTAAATTGGTTAGCTAGATTAATAAATCCCAAAAATCCACTCCAACCTCCATAATACCTCTATCATTGGATTCGACCTCGTCCTCAACCTCGTCCTCTACATCAACCCTAACATCGACCTCCATATCAATACCTACATCAACCTCAGTCACAACATCCCTATCTACTGCAACCTTAACAGTCGTAGCATCAATCTCGATGTCCTCTAACACATACGTATCAATGTCCTCCTAAACACTATCCTCGGCGAGTGAGGCGGCGGCGAGAGAATCCTCGTAAACCTCTTGCGAGTTGGAGAGATCACACAGAAAGGAACTAAAGCCACTCGTACATGGATAGATGAAGATCACGGTAGCAGCAATTGTTACCATGCATCTCTTGTGAGATGGTCCAGCAGATGACTCGAAAGAAGAATCCCCAGCTGACGACTCAGATGTCGTCGGTGGATACATGGTAGATAATGAGGCAGACCTCCAACGGAGATAGGACCCTTCGCTACATCCGAGGAGTCCCTAACAAGCGTTGGATAAACAAATCTCAGTGTTTAGATAAATCAGCAACGGATGGTGTCATGTGATGCATGCCCGATGAAGGAATGACCCGAAATAGAATCTCAGATTATGAATGATCTGAATATGAATTACCCGATGATATCGGAAGTAAAAATGCTCCACGTGAAGTATACAAGTTTTACCTCAATGCTAAACGGAGAGAGAGGGTTAAAGGTCTAACCGACTTCCCCGCGGTCAATGCCGTTTGCCAAGACTATGGCCCACCATGATAGTACCAGAAAAATTCGACCAATTGGGCATGTCCTCACCCTGGTCGATAATAATAGCTTATCGTCAACGAATCCTGGGTGGGTCAAACAACATGTGCAGTGGACAGTACAGTCGAGCATTTAGAGTAGAAGTATTAGTGATGAATAGACGTTATGCAGACTCTACTCCCCATCTAGTAAGCATAGCAATCAATGAGGTGTAGGTGAAAATGCCTCTCGGGTACTCATATCTGACTCTAATCGACTAAAACACAGAAAAGGTAAAACCATAGGTGCTATAGATATGGGAGGTGGTGAACTCTCTGATGGATCAGCCTCTAACGATGAATGAGTATCAAGCTTAAGCACCCCGGCAGGTGAGGCAACTGCAGCCGCCCCCACCTCCGGTGCAACCAGAACCTCAACAGAAATAGAACCGATAAGGATAACTCCGCGGAAAAGAGGATCCCACACTCTCGACTGATACGTCCGAAGAAAAGAGCTCGCGAGAACCGGCTGCCATAATCTCACAAGCAAAATTTATATAACTCCTGTATAATATGAACCCATGCCACTGCGTGTAATGCAGAAAAAAAATATAGATGAAAGGTATATGTCATGGCAAAATTTTTACGTAATATAATATAGAAGTGTAATAAAATGAATACCCGATACTTATCGATAGAAATTATATACATAGCAAGTAAAACACTATAGGATCACATACTGGTTATAGACCAGACCTAAATATACTACCTGGTTCTCTATAACCTTGGCTCTGGATACCAATCTGTCACACCCCCCAAACGGGGCCTAAACAGAAACATGTGTCCGGGGCGTGCGCGTCATAATATTCATCACATCACACTATATACTAAGGAATACGACCTCTAAGGGAGCTGGAGAGAGCGCGCGAGCGCGAGCGCAATAACAGTTGCATTAAACAAAGAATTAGTTAAAGTTTTACATGAGTTCAAAGATAATACGCGAAAGCGAATAAAAAGTTTTAAAGTTTGACAACGATGTTAACATGGATAATAATAATAACTCTTCAAAATCGGTCCAATTCAAGGCAACACCATAAAGCAAGCAAAGACATCCATAGCTAAGCACCTGAGAAAAACATGCTAAAATGTCAACATAAAGTTGGTGAATTCATAGGTTTGAATTTAGTAATAAGAGAGGACCACAAGTTCACAGTACGCACTGTACAGTTATAACAGATAAAACGTTCACATAAAAAATATTTACTGTTGCGCTAAAGCACACTACAACAAAAGAGGCCTCCAATTCGATGCAGCATATTATATGCCAAACAAGAAATTAATTGCCCTAAAGGTATCTGAAGCCAAAATAACCCTATTGAAATCCAACATGCATAGTATCCTTTCGTTTGTCTCCCGAATCTATTAAAGCGTTACTAGCCCTGATAGGGTATAATTAGTCCAATAGATCTATTTTACAACTTTCACTAGCTCACTCGATCGTCCTCCGGTCAAGAAATTAATGGTTCATGATAGTTTGGGCATTAGTGGTCTATTCGCAACTTAGGCAACACGTAATCAGGAAAAGGCAACGTAAAGTAACTGTGTCCAAAGTTTAAAAACAAGCAATGTTTCTCACCCTAAAGTAGTAAAGTAAAAATAGTAAAACGTGGGGCTATGAACTTACCTTTAGCAAATGGTAAGATAAATATCAATGAAGAGATATAATGCCAAGAGGTCCTACTTGAGACCTAAATCAATGACCGTCTTAAAAGAACAAAAATTATACAACTTGGAACGAATTCGTTTGCATGAGAGAAAAAAGTCATCCATTGAAGTGTTTGGTGCTTTGACTTAGTTAACAAAATGCGACTAAACAAAATTATAGAGTTTTTCGTTAAGTTTCGGCATTTAACCAAAAAATATTATTTTTAGTAAGTTTCTATTTTAGGAAAGTTTGTTAGTTTTCAGGGACGGTTAATTAAACCCTCCCTTAATTTGCTAGAGCAACAGTCCATATTTCTTAAACGCACCAGATAATCCTAAACGTTTTAACTCCATGTTATCTTGCTAAAATTTACCTAAAACTTACTATTTTTAGTAACCTAGCCGCTTTTCCCTATAATATATAAATACGATCTTTAAATGATAATAACTATATATATATATATTGATTAGTATCATTTAAAGATGTCATTTATATATTATAGGAAAAGCGCTAAGGTTACTAAAAATAGTAAGTTTTAGTAAATTTTAGCAAGATAGACATGGAAGTTAAACGTTTAGGATTATCTAGTGCGTTTAAGGAAATATGGATTTAGCAAATATAGGGGACGGTATTAACGTCCCGAAACTAAAAACTTTCCTAAAATAGAAACTTACTAAAATAATATTTTTTGGTTAAATGCCGAAACTTAACGAAAAACTCTATAATTTTGTTTAGTCGCATTTTGTTAAACAAACTAAAGCAAACACACAAGGATGTATTTTGGTGATGAACATATTGTGCAATTCGCGGCTAGATTTCTATATCATCTTTTACTTGCGTGATTATCATTTGCTCATTTTGCTAAGGTGAGTTCATAGCCCCATGTTTTACTACTTTTACTTTACTATTTTGGGGTGAGAAACATTGCTTGTTTTCAAACTATGGACACGGTTACTTTACGTTTCCTTTTCCTGATTACGTGTTGCCTAAGTAGCGAATAGACCACTAATGCCCGAATTATCATGAACCGTCAATTGCTTAACCGACCGTACTGGTTAAGTGAGCGCGAATGTTGTAAATAGATCTATTGGGAGTAATTATCCCTATCCGGGTAAGTAGCGCTTACTAGATTCGGAGGTCCCGAACAAACGGATATATACCATGTCGGAATGTCAATAGGTGATCTTGGTCAGATACCTCTAGGGCGTGGAATACTATTTGGCATATAAAATGCTTCCTTTTAAATTGAGCTTCGGTGTCATGAGCTTAGTGCAAACGTAAATGCTTTTTATGTGAAGTTGTATCTGTTATAACTGTCACGTGCGTACTGTGAACTTGTGGTCCACTTTTAATATTAAATTCAAACCTATGAATTCACTCAACTTTATGTTGACCGTTTTAGCATGTTTTTCTCAGGTGCTTAGCTGTGGATGTCTTTGCTTGCTATTTGGTGTTGCCTTGCATTGGACCGATTTTCAAGAATTATTATTATCTATGTTAACATCGTTGTCAAACTTTAAAACCTTTTATTCGCTTCCGCATATTATCGTTGGGCCTATGTAAAACTTTAACTATTTTAATCAATGCAACGATGTTGGATTTTTAAACGTACCCTTAGAGGTCGTTCTTTGTATCTTGTGTGATGTGTATTATGACGTCACGCCCCCGGACACGTGTTTCCGACTAGGCCCCGTTTGGGGGTGTGACAGATTGGTATCCAGAGCCAAGGTTATAGAGAACCAGGTAGTATATGAAACCCAGTGTTTAACATAGCCTACCAAGAAGTATTACTGAATTTATGATCATATCTACATGTACATGTATATCCCATTCGTACACGAAACAAACTTACCACAATATCGCATTAGGAATTTCTGCCGCTATGCGCGGGTACTCGCCTAGTTCGATATGAAGCTAAAATGATTTCTTGGTTTTAATTTTTAAACTATAACTTTTTATAGACAAGTTTAATTAAAAATTTCTCCAAAAGTTTAAATCGATGAAAAGTTTTATGGAAAATTTCTATCAAGCTACGATTAATCGAGTATTGCTATTTTTGCTACAAAAGTAAATAATACGTAAATACTTAAGCACGAGTATGGTATATTTTTTAAGCTTGTGTAACTTTGGCTTATGTTTCACAAGCTTATTATATGTACATAATAGGGTGGAAATAGCCGAACCGCTCGTGAAAAGCTCGAGATTAGACTTCGGTAAAAACGCTCGTACGTACAGAGCTAAAACAACTGCGAGCCCGAGGCTCGAGCCTAAGTTTGAGGCTCATTTAATAACGGGCTCGCAGCTTGTAGCTTTACACAAAGATCACGATCCGAACCCGAGCCCTAGAAATATATACAGTATATATATTTTTCAAATACGAATAATTGTACATAATAAAAAAGTCTCTCGAGCCTTGTTAAATTAAAGAATCGGCCGAGCTCCATACACTTGGAATTGTTTTATCTCAAACCATCATATAAAGTAGTACGAGCTGATCTTTTGAAAATTCACTGAGCGGACGTCGAGCTTCAAAATATAGCTCGAAACGAGCTCTGAACGTTTAATATATATAAACGAGCCGAGCTCCGAGCTCTTAGCTCAGGGCTCCAGCTCGCTCGTGTTCACTCCCTAATTTGCGTAATGGTACTGTAACAATTACCAAATTAGACAGGCTTCCATGAGCGTGGTTTTTGTTGTGGGCTTTGAACTTTGATTTGGGCTTTGGATATTGAGAAATGACATGCGGCCTGGCCAAAAAGATAATAATAAAATGCTTAATAACTCTCTTTTACAAACAGTCCTTGAAGTTTTTATTATTTATGACTTTTTATATAACAAACTTTATTTATCAAATATCTAATTAATATAACAATATCGACAACTAAAAAAATGGCCCATCGCAAAATGCGGATTTCAAAACTCGTTAGACTATTCCCAATGAGCGTGTCACTTGTGTGCCACTTAAGTGTTGGTTGGGCCTATTTATGTTTTGTGTTAGTGTTTTGTGTGTGTGTTTTGTTGGATATGTTTAACTAGTGACACAAAAAGAGAAAAAACATCATTGACAAGGTGTGTCAGTTCGGAAGTGGTAATGTGGCACAACTGACTCACAAACTGACGCGTCACGGTTAGGAGTGGTCTTAAATAAACTTACAAACTTGTATAATTTGTTATCTATACGCACACTACATATAAAAAGAAAACATATTTGCTTAAATCTTAAAAGATGATTAATGTTGTATGACAACAATACTTTTACTTACAAAAGACAATGCAATATATTTAATATTTAAACACTTAGTTATAATTAAACCATTTACTTTCTCCACTCTTATTTACTACATGCCATATATATATATATATATATATATATATATATATATATATATATATATATATATATATATATATATATATATATATATATATATATATATCTAAAAACTTCAAACACAAATTAACGATACTATAAACCATCACCACTATATGAATAATCTATTATGATAAGCACAATAAGTAAGAAAATAAAGAGACTAAGTGAGCATTTTTTGATCATTGTGTTAGGACCAATGTGCAAAGTTTGTCTCAATCTTTTTTGCGAAAGTGCAGACGGTAATACCTCATTTCTTGAACTTTTTGATTACAATTCATCCCAACGCGATATGAAATGCACCAAATTTTTCCTTGTTATCTTTTTTAAAGGGAAGAAAGATAAAGGTATTTTAGATCATTTAACTGTGGCCAAAGGATTGAAATATGTAATTAGCAAGCAACAGTCATTTATTGTAGGAGCGCCAACATCCTAGTTCTTTCATCTTCTTTCTTTTTATCATCCCCCTTTATTCAACTTCATTACAATCTCGATGTTGAATTCCCTCACAGAAATAGCAATAATAACTATTTCCCAAGCATTTGTAAATCGTGCGACCATAAACTACATAAAACATCTTGCTCAAACATCGGAGTTCTAAAGCTCAAATTCGAAAAAAAAGCGATTTGTATGGCATAATACTTCAGGAAATTCTGGATTGAACCCATCCCTGTACTTGCTAAATAGAGCGGCCTACATCTGCAGTAGGTATTAGGACAACAAGCATTCCCTGCCACATCTTTTAGTGAAGTGCATGCTATTTGTTACATCCATTATTGTAAGGGCTTCAATGCAACTTTGACGGGGATCAAATGCTGTTCATAAGCCTTTATCATTAGATGCTCAAGCAGAGGCACGTTTAACATGATGTTTTATCGATATACATCTTTTTTGTCTCCTATATGGGGAACCACCGCTACACTTTCACAAAGGACTGAGACTAAACCGGCAATTTAACCACACACACATATGAAGCTTCTGTAATAGTGGTGGGGCTCATGGCTTAAGTCGTGGGAAAAAGTGTGCCCGTCAGCAACTGTTTTTCAATGCAACACCAGATGCTTTCACAATGGAGTAAAAAATAACCCCTCCATGGTTAGCACACAACAGAAATGTGGTGCCCTCGAGGCTATTTCTCTTTTTTCAGTTCTCAATATAAAATAAAAATACACACTTCTCTAACTAAATAGATTTCATAAAATACTAACACAACAACATCACTAAATAAAAAAAGACATTCAATAAATATAAAAAACATCATTACAAAAAAGGACGTAAACATAAAATCACAAATAGTAAACTGAGTTTTTTCTTCCCCGGTGCATATAAAGCCCGGATTCGTGCTTTTTGGGCGTTAATGATAGCCACATCAACCGGATCCATCCCTTCGGTCGACATTTGTAAGATTTTCAAATCCTACATAGCCATTCACCAAGCACTCTTATTAACCCTTGCATTTGGTTACTCCTCTATCCAAACATTTTGTGATGAACTACAAACTCAAAAAACAAAAAACTAGGGCATTCTGTGATGAACACTAAATGTTTTGTAAACACCTACTTATAACATTCTGTAGTGAACAATTGCTAAATTGCACATTCAAAGTTTTGTTCATCATAGTTTTGAGAGTTGAGGCTTTGAAGAAAAACAAAGAGGAAGCTTCGTTCCTTGTTCGTCATTCTTAAAAACATCATATTTTGATATTTCATGCACACAATAAATTAAGAAAAACAAACTAAACTGTTGTTCATCACCGTCATAATTAAACACTTGTTCATGATAATTAAAGAAAAATACTTTTATTATAAAAATTACAGTTTCTTTAATAATTCGCTTATATTTAGTATTAATGAATATCATATTTTTATTTTTCACAGATAAAAATAAAAAAAAATTATAAAAAATATAGAGTTGACGTTACCTGATGTTAATCTAGGGTTTGTTAAACAATAAATTTCATAGTAATTTCTCGTTTTTTGCGCTACTACGCTCACGAAACACTAAATTTTGACATGAACTTTAAATTTTTGGAAAATTAATTTGTACAACCTCTCCGTCTCATAAATAAGTGTCCACTTGCAATTTTTCAAATGTCTTTTGTATTGAATTATGAACCATAGAATATTTGTATTTGTGTTATATAATACTTAATAAATGTTATATGAATAGATCCGGTTTTTAAATGAATTTTCAATGGTATAATTTTCATCAAGTATTATATAACACAAATAAAAATATTTATGGTCAAAGTTAGATAAAAAAGACTAAAAAAAGTCCAAATGGACACTTATTATGGGACGGAGGGAGTAATTAGTAGCCATTTAACCGGTTTATGATGCAAGTAAACAAAAATCAGAACCTAGTTTTGTGCTTTTGAATCATTTAAAAACGAATTTGGAAAAAATAAAGCCGTGAATGATACACAATTTTATTAGTCAATATAATTAATGTCATTTATTATGATAAAACCTACAACTCATCTACACCAAATTATGATAAGGATAATATAATCATACAAAGAATATGACACTCCTATTATGGTCATAATAAATGACATTAATTATATTGACTAATAAATTTATGAGACGAAAAGTGTTGCTGAAAAAGAAGAAGAAAAGACGGGTTCAAAGGGGGGAAACAAAGATCATGAGCGAGAAGGACTGCGTGAGCCATCGATAATAAAGACACCTTTATCAAGAATTTGTAGAAAGTCGGTTTTTTCCCTGCTAGCTTTTTACACGATCACAACTCTATTGAGGATATATTTAGTTTTAACAAGTCTTTCTTCATGTACAAACTAAGTTTCCCCACGAACTAGAAGTATCTGATGCACTCGTAATAGGTTGCAAAATAAGCTTTAGAATAGAAATAGAAAAGGGATATAAGAGCAAAGGGCTGTTATGTAAATTTTTATGAAGGGAAATGAAAACAGTCCAATTTTGAGAATTTTCTCAAATAATGCATTGAACAACTTACTCTATAAATTCTGCATCAAACCCACTCTTCAAACATCATAAAAAAACCATCCAAATCATTTTCACAGTTCTCTCCCCTCCAATGACTAGATTAATCTATGTCCAGTGTTTACACAACATTCTTTCTGCGTAATCTTAACATCCTTCTTTCATCGTAACTACTTTTGAATTTGAGTGATTGTAAAGTCTAAATTATTAACATGTTTCTGCAACTAAAATTGTCGTATGAAGTTATATTTTAGTTTACACTTTAGTGTGTCACAATAAAAAAGATTTGTGTAGCACCTAAAAAGATTTGTTTCTCTCTTCTTTTTATCGTGTTTTAATAATGTGGGTTTGTTTATCAGGTAGCATTGTGGAAGTGAATGCAGTCACTCCAGAAGTTACTGGAAGTTACTGTTACCGATAGCCTATGCCAACATATAGTCATAGGATCTTTAATACCCTACAGGTTAATGTTGGAAACAATGCTTACTTTTAATAACGCGCAAATCGAATAACATTAACATGGTAAATAAATCAAGAATCGAATTAACAGACATAATTAAAGCAGTAAAAGAACGAGGTGCTCTGTGTATTACAGATTCCCCTTAAAACAGATTCGCGCAGTCTGTTTCCCAAGGGTACACTCAACGTCCAAAGCTGTTGTATCAGCCGGACTAGACAAACTGACCCTGAAATGATTACGGGAAACCTTCGATGTATTATTAATCCGCCGCGAACTCTGGAGAAAACACACTCTCACAAGCTGCGTGCGAAAGATTACGGAAAGATCGAGTATTATAGATCGACGGTAACTGGCTGGAAAATCTCTCACAATGCACTGCTTGCTGCCATTTGGTTACTACATTTCACAGAGTTCGTTTCTGTGTAAGCCAAAACTAATGAAACGTTACCATATATAGAGGAAACCCTATCTTGTCCAACCAGCCAAAGATAGTTGCTGATATTCAGCCGAGTCCTATCTATACAACATTTATGAATTGTTTGATAGATTTACAACATTTGAACCTTAAGCTAAAAGATAGGCGCGTAGGTGACAAACTGAGCTGCATTCGGGGCTCGCAAGGTCGCGCGGGCTCGCATGAGTTCAGTGGAACCGAACCCAACTTGGCCCAGAAATCCATTTTTTGCACCCCCCCCCCCACCCCCCCCCCCCCCCCCGACGGTTCCATTATAGGAAACCCTATCTTGGTCAACAAGCCAAAGATAGTTGCTGAAATTCAGCCGAGTCTATCTATACACGATTTTGAATTGTTGATAGATTCAACATTTGAACCTTAAGCAAAAAGATAGGCGCGTAGGTGAGCAACTGGAGCTGCATTCGTGTCCGCAGGTCGCGCGGGCTCGCATGAGTTCAGTGGAACCGAACCCAACTTGGCCCAGAAATCCATTTTTTGCACACCCCATATCTACAACGAGTTTTCAGTCACACCTCACTCAGTAGAAGCAAAGATCATAAAACAAACAATTGACGAATGTGAAAAAAAAGCTATCCAAGGCGAGGATACTACGTGTGTGACTTCATTAGAATCAATGGTTGATTTTGGTATTGAAAGGTTAGGCAAAAAAGTGAAAGCTATTGCCACAGAAGTAAAAACTAAAAAAGATACCTCGTTACAAATATACAAAGTTCTGACAGCAGCAAAGAAACGCACAAACATAACTAAATAAATTCTTGGTGGATTTTTTGCCACAAGAAAAACACTACGTCCAGATGCTAGTCTTTTATTGCCATAAAAAGTGTCTGCGACATTAATGTTATAAATGACGTTTCTTTAGTGGGCATATTGAGGGACCAGCATAACAGTCGAAGGGGTTGCGATTTGCAGCACAGACACCAGGAAATGGAACCCAAAACATTTGGCATTTCAAGTGCTTAACGTGAAACCAGCAACTGTTCCGATTTGCAATTTCTTATCTGAAGATCACGTTACTTGGGTTCCATACTAATGTTCTTCAAGAATCTATGATTAAGGAGACTATTGTAATAAACTTGTGATTTACTACTCTTCGCGTTTATGAGGAGTATTTGTAATGTTTAAATATATAATTAAAAATGTCTCCTTAAGTACTTATATTCATGTTTAATGTTTAATTTCACGACCAATCATGGTTAAATAACCTCTGGGACAATATTTTAATTGCTTGTAGATCACAACAGATGAAATGTTTAAAAGTTTCTCACTCTCATGGAATAGGGAAAGATGCGGAGGGGGGGGGTTAAAAATAGTACTCTCCATTTATCGTCGATTACTTTTCATAACTACTATATAAGCATTTATAATGTGGACCCATTTAAAAATTAACGATAAAGAGGTGCAATCATTGAACCAAACCATCACATTTTACTGCGGGATATCACATCAAAAAGTGACACATTGTGGTCACTCACTTTTTGATTAAAAAATTATTTCACCTTTATTTTTCAAATCTGAAACATATCTCTAGTATCCAAATTAACTTATGTTATGATCTAATTTCACCATATTATTTAAACAATTTTGTGCTCTTTAAATTCAACATACATTTTGTTATATTTTTATAATTGTTTTGTTTTTACATTTTAACTGCGGTTTATTTTAGAGTTGATTTATATTTTTACAACTTTAAACCATTAATTTAATATAGACCTTGAAGATACGTTAAAACTAATACTATTTCTTCGAGGAGAGAGTGTTTGTCTCTTTACATGTGAGAATGTATGATGTTTAATATGGTATGTGCGGGAAAAGCTATCGGAAACCCAAACGAACACATACAACGAACATATACATTTAAAGTGTTTGCGAAACGCAATTACGAAGAGAAATAAGAAACATTTGCGTAAAGAGATTGAGTTAGTAAATATTTCTATCTTACCGCCGCTATGCGCGCGGGTAATCCAACTAGTATATAGTGAAACGAAAGTAACTATGATGTTACCCCAGCCTTTTTATAAGAGGCTAGATTGTCCATTCATCGTCTATTTCTTTTAAGGGGACGTTTGTTATGATGGAATGGAAATGTGAGAAACGGAATGAGAAAGATTTCCTTAGTTTGGTACATCAAAGAATGAGAATAGAGAATTAAAATATGATTCTTTGGAAAACACATCAATTCTTTAAAAAACGTGGAGGTTATCCTGTAGGTATTGATACATGATCTCTTACCCTGCATATATAGGTATGGATTAGGCTTACGTAGGAATGTGGCCACCCCTTTTATCGAGTACATGCCCATTGTATAGATCGAGTAGTGCCATTCCAACTAGCGCCAATTAAGAACAAAAAACCAATAGAGATGATAGAACACAAAAACAGGAAAACCAAATCGTACATGGATCTGTTTGAGCATGGTATATGGATGACTTAGGATGTGGGGCTAAGCAAGGCCATCTTGTCTCGTCTCTACGTTTGTGGTTACAAAACTGAGGCCCCTAAAACAAAAGTTCAACAATCTTCTAAACGGAATAACATATACTACAACATCACAGACATTATCATGTAAACCAAGGTATCCATTCTCCTAGCATTTTTCCATCAAATTCGTTTCAATCTCTGTAGTCATTGTCTTCCAATAATGGTCGTAGGCTCACAATTCAGATACTAATTGCTAGTCCGTTAAGGCCTTTCCTGACGACTCTGTAGAACGTAAAAATTCAAGTTTTTATCAAACTTCAATTCAAAAATTCTTCTTCTTCAGCACACTAGCTACGGAGACGGGAATGGTTAACAATATTCTATACGCAGTAGTTGTGTTAAAAAAGCAATCTAAATGTTGAAAAAGTTGTAAAATATCAACATGTCCTAACTTTTCTTTAGGCGTCGAGTTAATTAGCAATTTTAACTCAACAAATAAGTCAATTCCCATCAATCTCATATCCTCAAATGCGTGTCTTTTAGCTCTGCAGCCTCAAGATGTAAGCAACAAGATTTAAATCATTGTCTTCTAATGACTTGCAATTTGTTAGAAGTAAGCATAAAGACAAAAGTTTTTCCATACTCTTGATACAACTAAAACCTACTATTAAGTAAAACAATTTGCTCAGATTCAACAACACATAAATATAATAGTTGTAAAAAGATTCATCAAGAGAACTCGTGGAACGCTAGACAACGGTATCATAAATTATATATAACTTTGATAGGCCCCTTCACAAAATTGCAAGGCCTTTGTGGGGACAGCAACACCATTTTATCGAGCTTGACAGTACTACGGGCTCGACTCGGCCTCGTGTATATTAATATATATTATATATATATATAATATATTATATATATATTATATATATATATATAATATATTATATATATATATAAAATATCTTATGCGATAAAATTGTTCTAAAATATTCTCATTATACGTAAAGTTATTATCACGAAAAATATATAATTTAATAATATTGTTTGCCAAAAGTTCTGATTATAAGTACCCGACGCTGTAACGCACTAATACTTTGCTAGTGTAGAGTAATACATAATTTGAACGAGTAATCTCTTACTTTTAATAGCATCTCATATTCCAAGCCAATAATCTTCATGACACATCATTTAGTGGATTTTGTTTTATAAAAATTATGTAGTTCTATCATTTCTCTAAAAATAGTTATATTGACACTTAGCTTTGCTAGTAACAAAACTATAGAAGTGACAGATTATTGCTACTAAATAATTAACTGAAATAACTAATTGGAACGTCTAAAACACATTATACGACTAGCCTAAAATGCAAGTTGGGTGCAAACCCACACCGCCCCGACAGCGCACACACCGAACAACTGGACGGACCCAACATCGCCAGTCCGCCACATCCCCATTTCAAGGTGCAATACATAACCCCATGGTATGGTTCCCATAGGTCATTTGTTGTCCAGAATCCTCTAAAAGTCTCCCCCCCCCAACCCCCCACTCCAGCCCCGCGAATAGCCTCCGCACAAACTCCTCCCCGACACCACATGCTACTCCCAACAGCCTCCCATAACCCCCCACCCCGCCTCTCAGAGAATACCAAACATTCTATCCAATATCCCCTACTTCTCACCTCCTCCTGCCGACCCGCAAACTTCAACCGTCCTCTTAAATCCTCCCATCCCTCCCCCAGAACCCCTACCCTATGCCTCCCAGACCATCCACCCCATCATATAAGATCTATATTCAATCAGCGCCTGGACTCTCCCTACAACACACAGCACATAAGCGACGATAGGCGAACATCCCGCACTAGCAGAAACCCTCACCCCCCCCCGCACCAATATCTCAAAAACCCCTCCCCCACTGCTCCCACGCCCCACAAATCGCCCCACTATCCGGACAACATCCCAAGTACTCCGCCTACATAACCTGGAACACTCGTGTACGTGTTCACTTCGCCCCCCCTCCTCGTCTCAAACTTCCAAAAAACCCTCCAGTTTCCCATAACCTCCAATTCAGCACAAGTCCCACACAATCTCCCATAATAAAGGCCACGTTCAAACCCCACTCCCCCAACGTTTCCCCTCCCTTCACAAAAGACAAACTCCTCCCCCAACGCCCTCATTACCGTAACTATGCGAACCACCCGGAATCCCCCCAACCTTCCCTCCACCCCACACCCTCAACCGCCCACATACCACCAAAAATTCTCGAAAACAAATACCTAAGATACTCAAAACCTCGACCCAACATGCCCTCCCCCAAACCGTCTCAGAACCTAAGTCTTTCACATCAACGTCACCCCACCCCCTCGTACGATTTGCCCCTCTCACCATCCCAAATTCGCAGTCGTAATACTGAAACTCACAACCCACGACCTAATTACTGCCCAACCACCCTCCCGTCCCGACTTCACGCCAACCGATTTCTATCCTCCCTCCCACCCTCACCTTCCCAACACGCATCTAAGCTTATCTCCCCCAATACGCCTGCCCATTGGGTTAAGCCAGACTCTCACACTCCGAACCTTCCAGTATTCTTCCCACTCCCATCCTTCCGTCAAACACCCTCGCCGCCAACTCACCCCCCTCTTCCCACCCTTCGAACAGCATCCGCATACCACCTCAGCACGCACCGCAACAACCACTGCACCTCATTACAGTGACACCCACCCTGTCACAATCCTTCATAACCTCCTATATGCAGCCACCAAACCTGATACACTACGCGACCCACCGCAAAGTTGACAAATTCTCCATCAAAACTATTTAAACCATACTTGCACCTTCTAGCAAACAACTCTACGTCCCGGCACCCCCAACCCACCCCTCTCCATACTGCATCTCACGTCTCACGCTCAATAATACCTTCCTCAACACCTACTATAATACCCTCATACTACTGCCCCCAACCACCGCTCAAAATTCCCCCCATGCCCCCCCCCTCCCATCCCCCTCAAAACGCAAATTCACTTCTGTTCCACCCCTCATAACCAATCACAACACGTAGCGCCTCAATCTGCCCCAAACCACTCCCCCGCCCTGCAACCCAAACCCCCAACCTCACCCCAACACAACCCAACAACACTTCACCCCAGCTACACCCCACCAAAAAACCCCCAATTTTTACCACCAGTCTTAACACAGCAAATAATCTATCATCCTCAACACAACACAACTTCCATTCCCCTCATACACTTACCAACTCCTCGCTCAAACTGTTGATTTTGGAACGTTATGCCAGTGATTGCAACCCCTTTAGTCGCCAAAATCACAATACCAATAACCATACGCGAAAATCTCGCCCCATATGTCTACCCCACAACACGAACTCCCACTTTCCACCTCAAAAATCGACGTATGAGCCTTTCACGCGTCCCCCAGACAATACCCCAGCCGTTTGTTCTGATGCCAGAGTGTTCATGTACTTTAGATAACAGGAACATTCGGTTGATACCAACCCACGCGGGTCGGAGTACCGCCACGTGTGTTGAAACCAATACAATAGCCCTCCATACCCACTCGAATCATTAAAGGGTAAAGTGGGCCAATCAAAGCTCCTTAAATGTACGTTTTTCCCCTTGTGCCAACCTGTCCACTTAACAGAACTTGTATTTCATAGCCATGGGCATGTCCTTAATTTAATGATTAGCCCTTAGAAAAGTTGAATCGTGATGGTGCACACAATCGTACGTTTCGCCTCTCGTAATCCAGAGATCCCAACCCGCCCTGACAATTCTCTTCGTTCTTGCCCAAGTGTTGATCTCCCACTATATAAACACAAGCCACCCCGCGCATATACCATAATAATATCTAAATATATTGTGGATAGGTTTTTTGATTGTAAAATGTAGTTTTTTATTGTCGAGGCCCCATGCTATTTGTTCAAAATTCCCAATATTCAAAAAATTAACAGCTTCCTCCCTACTAATTTTTTATGTGCCTATTTTTAAAACCAAAATTATTCCAAGTCAACCCAGCACCCCTTTATACTCCCGTCACTAAGCACATTCTAACATTACCACCTCCTCAGACTCCTGCCAATAATCGTTCAACCCTGTCACCCAACATCCAACTCTTTAACCCACATCTTAACAAATTCCATTACCTAATGCGAAAAGATATTTAAAAAAATACACTAAAGTATGCTAAAGTCAAATAGTAAAATCCCCCGATTAATCCATAATTTTTATGACACATTACAATCTCAATAAAAATCCCCGCGAGACTAATCACACGGCCCCCCAAAATCATGTAAGGTACTCTCCCTTTCAGTATAAAATACCCCGTGACGTAACAGAAAAACTAACAGTTAAAACATATAAAGATACTATCCGAAAAGCCCGAAAACCCTATCCCGCCTACATCTAAAAATATCACACACCCAACCCACCCTCGCCGAGCCCGCCGCTTACACCACCGCCTCTTCCCACACCCCGCCAAAAACCGCCACCAAGAAAAAAACTAAAGCGCCTATTTCATCAAAAATCAAACAAGCCACCCACCTTCAGATGATATATTCCCCCACATGTCAACATTTAAACCCTACTTCCCCCCAACATAAGCGCAGGTAGGCTTGTCCTCACGCAATATTATATGCTTTAAAACCAAATACCTCAAAACTTCCCTAAACTAAATCTTTGGAAAGTAGCAAAGACTTTTGTGAAGAGAGTTTAGAAATCACAAGTTATAAAACACCCCCTTTTCCCATTTTTATAAAACTTTTTCATCATTTTTTTTGTAAGATAAACTAAGAATATTTTGACTTTCGTTATTTCCATAACTGTTAGGGATCATAGAACAAGATCTTTCTGATCCGAGAATGCCGCCAAATAGGATAAATTCATCGTCCCTGACTTTTCACTTATCTAAACCAATTTTAAAACTAAATCACATCTAAATATCAGTAAAGATGCTAACACTACTCATATTTGCAACTTGTGAACTTTTTACTCTCGACATTTATTATATCTTAAGTGAATGTGCTATTTTGAATTTCAACCATGGATACACCAACGATAAGCAACATACAATGCAACACTTTCCACCCAAGCATAAATAGTTTTAAGGCGAGATCATACCTTATGTAGCACATTCGTCTCGGCACATCTCAAACTGCGGCTAAAGTGAACCCAGTGCTTTTGGGACCATCCCCCCCAGCACCCTAACTGATGAGACCAGTATCGGACTACCACGGACCTTAGTTTCAAAGAAAAACTCTGAGTTTTTCCTTCATAGCTTTAAAGAAAGAATCGTCAAAGATCAAAAGCAATTTTAATTTCACCAGAAAAGAAATCAATTATTAATTCAACTTAATATTAAACAAAACATTAATGCAATTGTCACCCTCGATCCTTTTAGAAGCTGCAACATCGGTTGTGAGCCCGGCAAGATGCCAGCAAACATATATCAGTCTCGGATCGTTTATCTTACTATGGGCTTTCTTTAGAAGACTACCACATCGGTTGTGAGCCGGCAAGAGGTAGTAAAGTTTTATCAGCCCACAACTTTTATTATTTTTTATCATTTTATCATTTTTTCATTATTATTATTATTATTATATTTTTTTATATAGAGAAGACTTCTTTTTAAAAAATTCAAGTATAAATTTGAACTAAGACTAAAATTTTTGCTATTTATTACATAAAATTGTTGATTTTAATTTTATCTCCAAAAACAAGCACGTATATTAAGTCTGGTGTTAAGAGCTTATGGGAGCAAAAGCAAACAAGCTTACATACAAGAGCTCTAAGATTTCCAAAATAGATCCTGTTTTAGCATCCTACTTATACTTAACTCTATCATTTTTTCGTTCTTCACAAATTCGCGAAGCTTTAGCCTAAAAGTTAAGGAACAAGCTAGAGCTCAACACGCTCGATCGAGTCAAAATTTACTCTTATTCTACCCAGCAGGAAAGTCAAAATTATGACAAAAACACTTATTTTATTTTGAAAATTTTGAAAATTTTCATATTTTTAAAAATTTTGGTTCGAAAACGATGTACATGAGAACAACGGGTAAAAGTAGGTAAGATCATATCGAAGATATACTACCCCATACTAGAATCAAACATTGTCCTCAATGTTTCCTAGCCTAAGACTTATAAACCCCATACTAGAACTCAAAAAGGTCGAATGCATAACCTAAACATGAAGAAAGTATCACAAAAATCTTTAGCCGTTTATCAAGTGTGCTAAAAGATAAATATTAGATGATAATAATCTTTAGGATATCGGATTTCCCCGAACTAATGGTAAGCAAAGGCTAGGAAGCTCGAGTGGACCGGGACAAAACACCGAACACGAGAGACTTCAGAAAATTTTGGGTGAATCCTACAAACAATCACAAGTACAAACACAACAAGAATCAATTTTTAACTTACGCGATTTAACTTAACTATTAAATTAAAAGTAAACGCGTACGAGAAAAAAAATAATTAGCAAAATAAATGTCGTCGTAAATGACCTGAAAATACAGAATGTTACAGCTTGACTTGATCCCCAAATTTATTCGTCCTTGGAGAAAGTAAATGGAAGAGTAAATCTCAATCGAGCTTTCATTAATGTTTGGATAAACATTTAAGTACATGAAAGTTCCATCCCGATGAGATGCCACTGGCTCTAAGTGGAGATGCCGGGGTCAAAAATGGTGTCCTCATTTTTTGTGGAGGAAAGTAAGAGAGAAACCTCAGGGTAAGTAAGATACGAAAGAAAAGTCCGAGTAACAAATGTGAAGGAATCGTCAATTTCAACATTAATCTCACCTCCCCCTGGGTCAAAACATTCATCTTCATTAAGCTCATCACTATTGTTTATCACGGGTGCATCGGTCTCAATAATTAATCTAATCTCAACATCTGGTGGTTCCGGAGGAGTATGAGGAAATGACGGATCAAAATGAAATGATTCAAACTCGGGAAGTTCCAAAAGAGGGTCATTTGAATTATCAGAAATAACAATGCTAATCAACCCTCCCTGATCGGGCTCAACCTCAAAAAGAAACGAATCATACTCGGGAAGAGAGTTATTAGCATGAGTAGTGGTACTGCCACTTCTCGTCTCTTCCGTATGATCGCTAAAAGTCTCGAATTCAGGTAAAGAGTTATCCGAAAAAGAGAAAGAAGTATCGGACTCCTCAAAGAATGAATCACTATCCGTGACGGGAATAGGAAATGAAGAAGAAGATTTGAACACATGATCAGGAGTAGGGTTGTCTTTCAAAGATTCGATATTAGTAATAAGACGACTGATATTCACTAATTTCTCTCGAAGAATAACGTCTTGGATTTGAAAAATATCTTCTAAGTCAAACTCTTTCTCTTCTTGATCTTTATTCACCTCCTCTAAGCTAACGATCTCCAAATTGAGAGGTGATGCTTCTACGTACTTGATGTTCTCATAAGAATCGTCATCACTTGAAGTACCATCATTGTTAGAATCGGATAAAATCTCATAATGATCGCTCAAAGCATCAAAAGTAGAAGAATCTTCACCAACGGGCACATCACATGTATCTTCGAAAATACCCTCGAGCTCACTTGGGATTGGGACAAGGTTCTCTACATTAGGAATAGTGTCAAGATGCTCGTCCCCCATACTTAGAGAGTTATCAGGTTCCTCGATTGGTAGGTCAGGTGTGATTGCTGTAGGCTTCCTATATATAATAGTATACTCATCATCGTTATTGTCATACAAAGTAGGATGATTCCAACTTGGACAATTAATATATTCAGATAGCTCTTCTCTAATATTCTGCACATCTTCAAGGAGTTTACTCATCAATTCTTGAATATTCTCTTGTCGATATTGCTTGTCCGTCAAAGCATCCTTAATTTTTCCAAATCTCTCCCAAGCTATCAATATAACCTTTGGTGTTACTCCAAAAGGTATATGACTAAACTTCCTCAAGAAGGTGCAAATATCTTTCATAAAGTTTTCTCTAGCTTCTTCATCGTCAATCATAGAAAAATTCCAATCTGGAGTAAAACTTTGAACTGCCGGCTCCTCTTGATTTGGTTGAATTCCTTTAAGAATTTGCAAATCATTCATAAGTTTAAGAAGCAATTCTTGCATAACTTCAGGTTGATTCTGCTCTTCTTCCATAGTTTGCTTAATCTTAAGAAATCTCTCCTCAGCTAGCAATAGAGCCATGTACTTTTCATTAGGAGGTATATGATCATACTCCTTTAAAAAGTCTTGTATAGCTTCCATTAAGTCTTCTTGAGCTAGCAAAATTTCTTTACTTGTCTCTTGAGGAGGATAATTAACGGGAAACTGCGGGGGTTAAAATTGGTCAAAACCTGAAGGATTAGATTTATAGAAATCTAGGTTCATCGGTTGACACTGAAAAGTCGCATGAGGACCCCTGCAGTTCTCATAACAAAGGTATTGTTGTGGAAAACTCGGTGAAGTTTGTGGAAAATAATTAAAGTTTTGATTGGAACATGGGTCCTGATTGTAGACAAACGGGACTTGAGGTGGACAATCATAGCCATGATGGACATCGTTCCCACATAACTCACAAGAGTATAGCACGTATTGGGGTTGTGGATGGTGGTTTGCAAAACTTAGAGAATCGTTAGAAGAGTACGGAGTTGAAAAATTGATTGGTGCTCCATTTCCAACAGTACAATAGAAACAAACTCCATCATATTCATTACAACCACATTGTTGGCACGTACCCAAAAGACGTTGTTGTTGCAAACTTTATAGATTTTGTAGGATCTCATTAAGGTTTTGATTGTAGCATGGTTCTGGATTAGAGATAATCGGAATTTGCGGTGGACAATTGTAACCATAATGAGCACCTTCCCACAAGACTTACAAGTACATCGTTGACAAAAGATACCATCTAACGAATCACCACACTCGTAACAACAATTGTGGTTAATTTATGGAAGACTTTGCGAAGAATTTACACTGGGATCCTGTTTGACAACGAATGGCTCTCGAGGAGCATTAACAACGTTGGTATCGTCATCGGATGGCTCGTAAGTGTTTAGAAGGTCTTGGTAAATTCCATTTTCATGACAAATTGTAAACCAAACTTCCTTTAATTTCTTTCGCCATAGAGCACATCCTTGACAATTTGGACCTTCAATCGGGTTTCCACACTTGGGACAATCACGAAGGGGTTGTTGAGACGAGTTGGATGTACAACAATATCCTTTATTATACAACGATTCACAAGACAAACACTCTTTAATCATGAAAAGGGGATTCAAACGATAATCGAGTGATGCCATAAGAATTAAACAATTTAGAGGGTTAAGAAAAGAATTAAATGGATAAGAAGAAAAAGAAGATTATTTTTGGGTTTTTAGGTTTTTTTTAAACAATAAATTTTATTAAATGACAAAATGAGATCAAACAACTTAAACCAATTAATCAACAAGCTTCACGGTAGCTCTTTAAAAATTTTACTTTTTAAAGGTGAGCCGTATATCGCAAGTGACACAAAAGGCAAGTTTTTAAATCTTTTATTCGAGTTGGGAACTTATTGATGGATAATACCTCAATTCAAGGTATTATTTGTTGGTGTTCTTTTACCAACTTTGTAAATTTTTATATTCACAAATTAACGAGAAAAATTGAAAGAGCAAATATTTTTTTTTGTCTTTTTGTTTTTAATCTTCTACTTATACTAAAAAGAAAAGAAAAATATTTTTTACTTTTTATTTTTTTAATTAATTTTTTTTTTGATTTTTTTAAAAGCGTAACTTTCGAAAATGAAAGGTTCTCTAAATCACGATCAACAAACTTCAAACGAAAGAATCTTAATCACAAATCTCCGGCAGCGGTGCCAAAAATTGATTGATATAATATGATAAAAAAATTACCAAACTACCCTTGAGGACAAAGGTAGACAGGAAAAAACTTCACAAATATATATTTTTATACGTTTATTAACCGGGAAGGTATGTTTCTCCGGGTGTTATTCCCAACGATTTATGAAATTGAAACCACGTTTGTTGTTTGGACAATGATTTGAATTGGTAACAAAGATTGATTTGATTATCTATTTATATGAATTAAAAACAATTAAAATAAGCAAATGATAACAATTAAGCACGAAAACAAATAACGGGAAATTAAACTTTAACTAAAAATGCAAAACGGGAACCCTAAATGGAGATTAAAAACCCTAAATTTCCAAAATTAAACCTAAAATGAATTTTTCTCTTTTAATAGACTCTAATTGACTAAAAAGTAAGTTTAAAGAAAACTAGAACAAAAACGGAATTGAAATGAGCTTAAAAACACGAAAAACGAGAACGGAAACGAATCCCGTTCTTTAAAAATTGAAATTTTGCAAATTAAACCCAACGGAAGCAAAACTAATTTTCCTAGAGACTATATGATAAAAGAAAATTTTCTAAAAAAATTATATTTTTTTGATTATTTTTCTATTTTTTATGATTTTTTAAATGTTTTTAATAAAAATAAATGTTTAAAAATACTAAACTAATTATAAAAATTCTAAAAAAATTACAGAAAATAGCTTGAAGTAAAAGGGACTTAGGAAGAATAAGCTTGGTTACACAACTTATCGAATAAGCTGTGAAATAAGCTTAAACAGCTTATTAAGCTAAAAGGGACTAAACGTATACAAATAATAAATTGTGTAAACTTAGAATGAAAAAGACCCCAGGGCACGTTGGTTAGAGGTGTGTGGTGTGAGGCGTTTATAAGGGTTGAGGATGTTGAGGTCGGGGGTTCGAGCCTTGCTCACCCCCGATTTCCAACTTCCCCTCTTTTTTTTGAAAACTTATAAAAGCAAAGTTGTAGACAAGCTAAAAACTAACACTTTTTATAAAAACACTTATATCTGAAAAGCCATTAATAAGCTAGAAATTGCTTAAAGACATGACAGAAACACTTAACTATGTTTTTGGTTTTTTTTAGAAAATTTAAGAGCCTAATAAACTGAAATAAGCTAGGGGCATGGTCCAAATAAGTACTACTAACCCTAATACTAAACATAATAAGCAAGTTAGAAAGAATTAAGCTAAAGAAAGCAAATCATGAGCTGAAATCCAAATACGCTTTAATATGATAACTACAACCATAACCAGACCTTAGGCAGACTTTGAGCTTAAAATTAAGCTAACTAACAAGAACTTTAAGCAAAAAAACCTATACCTACTTAGAGCTTATCTTAAAGACTACTTAAAACAGTTCTCAAAAAGTATTTTGAACTTCATTTAAGCTGAGAAAAATCTAATTGAAAAAGCTGTTGGAAAACAGACAGAATATTCAGTATACTGAGTTTGCTTTGTATTTGAAAAAGACAAAAGTCAATTTTACAATATTGATAAAACACCAAAATAAACTCAAATAAGCAAACTAGATTAACTAAATCCTACTTTAAGTTTAAAATTCAACTAGAACTAACAGAATTCTTACAGATTCAATTTAGCATATAAGGAAACCTATGAAAACTTAATTAAACCTAATCAAACTAATAATTCCTTTACTTATAAACCTAAATATTGGATTTAAATTGAAGTTAAAGGATTAAAGCCCTCAAGCAGTATTAACTTTTAGTTAATACTGCTTGTCCCAAACACCCCCTTATTTCACTTAAAACCATTTTTAGCTTATAAATTTTGAATTTAATGATCAAATTTAAGATACCAGATATTAAACAGATTATAACAACCTCAACAAACAATTATCAATTAGCAAATAAGCCAGAGACAAAAAGCTACAAACTATGCTACTTATTTTTGAGTTTTTATAATTTTTAAGGCAAAATGAAGAAAACTAAGATTTACTCTATATAACTAAAAAAAACAGATAATCAAAATTACTTAATAAGCAAAATGAAACAGATTTAAACACCAATAAGCAAGATCATAAGCAGAATAAGCAACTATTAAGCTAGAAAATTAAGACAAAAAGAGTAAATTAGAACTTCCAAATGCCTTAGCTAAACAAAGGCTTATAAAGGCTCAAATGAGTTGTCAACAAGCTTTAGCTTGTCTAGAAGACAAGCTAGTAAAGTCCTATAAGCTCTTCCAGATTAAGCTTATCATCCAATAACCTCATATCCATTAGCATAGGTATTTAACTAATTTTAGATGTTTAAGTAGATTAATGACTAAATTTAGCTCAATTCCAAGCTTATAGACTCAGAGAGCTTATGAAGAGCTTGTGAGAAGCTTATCAAACAATATCATGAGTAATTGAGAGATTTGAGAGCTTAATAGTAAAAACAGATTAAGAGTAAGTAAAAGCTGATTTTATGAATATGAGAACTAAATACAATAAGCTAAAAAAGAGAATACAATAAGCTGGAAATGGAAAAGGAACTTACATAAGCTACTTATTTAAAAAGCTGAAAATTACAATTTTAAGCTAAAAATTAAAAGGTAAAAAAAAGACTCTCCGTGTGTGTAAGTGTGAGGCTCTATTTATAGTTGAAGAATGAAGCTTCTAGGTCATAGCCACGCTTCTCAATCCTTGATCTTGGCCCTTGATTGCTTTCTTGTCATTGGATACCCATTTTTATTCGTTGGATTAGATTTGATCACACGGATTGCCAACGTGGCATTCCGTATGTCAGAACCATCTGTGTTTCTTTTACACTCACTTTAATGCAAAATCCCAATCATAAGTGTATTTCTTTCATGTCCCGCGTGTCACTTCATGTGGGGGATTGACCAATGAGAGCCCTTGTATGACATTTTCTTGTGCCACATCATTCCTTAGCACTTGAATTACTAAGCCATGTCCTCAATTGTGATTAACCCTTTTATTTGAATGAGGTAAATTGCGAGAACGACGATGAACAGTTAAAAACCATTCACGCCTTTTTTAACCTTTTTATATCTTTGTTTGACTATTTTGACCAGGGTGTTGGGGTTTTTGACTTTGGGCCTGGTTATAGAAAATGGACATGGGCCAGGGTGTACTTTTGGAATTGGGTTAATATAAAAGGGTTAACGATCGTTATCTATTATGTAATAAAAGATAACGGTCATTGGGGTTTTTGGGTTTTTTGTGCAATATGGTTTAACTTTGAGGACTGATTTGGTATTTTTGAAAGATTTGTCTTCTTGTGGTTAACCATGGTTGGCCATGAGTTGATTTTTTGACCTTTGATAGCAATCTTGCCGGCTCTTGTACATTTTATCCGTTCCCGTGTCCGTGTTTGTCCGGTTTTGACCGTTTACTTATGATATTTGCAATATCCATACCTACAAAATCACAAAGACAAAACAAGCAATATACAAGTATTTTAAGCGTAATTTTTTCTTTTATGGGCCATTTTTGATATAAAACGGATATGTGTTGTTACACATATCAAATACCACCCTAGGAAAGTTAAATCTAGATTGAAAAAGACGAATTCTGTTTCTGAACCTATCAGTAAGGCACTTGTTAAGCATTCTGTAAGAAATGTTAAGTTTGAATCTATGTGTGCTATCTGTAACAAATGTTTGTTTGATGCTAATCATGATATGTGTCTTATTGATTTTGTGAATGATGTGTATGTGCGTTCAAAATCTAAATCTAAAAGAAACAAAAAGAGAAAAGCTCAGAAACCTACGAGTAAAGTATTCACAAATGTAGGATATAAGTGGAAACCAATTTGAAGATTATTCACTATAGTTGGTATTTAGTGCCCTTTAACTAGGATAACTTCCAAGAAAATAGTGCATCTTAAGGAAACCACTTCTAAGTCAGTTGAAACACCAAAACTAGAGATTAAAGTCTATAGTAGGAGACGCAAATAAATAAAATTAGTAGGTTCGAGTAAAAAAGCTAAGATTGTAGAATCTAAAACTGCTAACAACTCGGAATCCACTTATTTGTGGGGATCCAATCCTATAGATGTTCCATCTTTTTCTTCTCTTGTCAATGACAGGTCGTCCAGATCGTCCTCTGATATCTGGACTCCGGATGTTCAAAACATATGATAGGGAACCGCTCTCAGCTCATGAACTTTGTTTGTAAATTTCTAGGAACTGTTCGATTCGAAAACGACCAAGTTACAAAGATAATGGGGTATGGTGACTATCAGTAGGGGAACGTAATTATCTCAAGGGTGTATTATGTTGAAGGGCTTAGACATAACTTGTTTTCTATTGGACAATTTTGTGACGCGGATCTTGAAGTGGCATTTCAGAAAAACACTTGCTTTATTTAGAATTTAGAAGGTGTTGATCTACTTTCAGGCTCTCGTGACATAAATTTTTACACAATTTCTCTTGATGACATGCTAAATACTTCTCTGATCTGTCTTCTATCAAAAGCTACAAAGACTAAGAGCTGGTTATGCACCGTCGTTTATCGCATCTCAACTTCGGTACTCTTAACAAGCTAGCCAAAGACGGTCTCGTACGAGGTATTCCAAAGCTTAAATTTTAGAAAGATAATCTGTGTTCAGGGTGTGCATTAGGAAAAATCAAGAAATCTTTTCATCAACCCAAAGCTGAGGAAACTAACCAAGAGAAACTATATCTTTTGCATATGGATCTTTGTGGCCTGATGCGTATAGAGAGCATTAACGGGAAAAAGTATATATTGGTAATTGTTGACGATTACTCTCGAGTAACTTGGGTTAAATTTCTGAGATCAAAGGATGAAGCTCCTGACGCTATCATCATGTGCATCAAAAATATTCAAGTTCGTTTGAATGCCACAGTCCGTAATGTTTGAACAGATAATGGAACTGAATTTGTCAATCAGACTCTTCATGATTTTTATGAAAATGTCGGCATTTCGCATCAAACTTATGTTACTCGCACTCCTCAACAGAACGACATTGTCGAAAGACGAAACTGAACTCTTGTGGAAGTTGTCCGCACTATGTTGATATTTTCAAAAGCTCCTTTGTTTCTATGGGCCGAAGCAATCAACACAACTTGTTATACCCAAAACAGCCGATTCACCTGTGTCAACGTCCATTGACCAAGATGCACCATCATCAAGTATCCCATCAACACAAGATCAAGAATATTCTCTAATTATTTCTCAAGGTATTGAAGAATCACCTAAAACACCACTATTTCATGATAATCCTCTTCACGAACCTCTTCATAAAGACTCGACTTCTTAAGGATCATCATCTAATGTGAGACTATCCCACACTCTATTTGAACAGATTAGTAGATGGACTAAGGATCATCCAATAGCAAACATGATTGGTGATCCTTCTCATCCAGTATCCACCAGAAAGCAACTCAAAACTGACGCCATGTGATGTTACTTTGATGCCTTCCGATCGATGCAATGCAAGAAGAAATTCATGAATTTGAAAGACAACAAGTTTGGGAATTGGTGTCGTATCCAAATAAAGTCATGTTGATCAAAGATAAATAGATTTATAAGGTCAAGACAGACAAATTTGGCAAGGTACTAAAGAATAAGGCTAGATTAGTTGCTCAGGGTTCAGGCAAGAGGATGGAATCAATTTCAAGGAATCATTTGCACCGGTTGCAAGAATAGAGGCCATTCGTATCTTCGTAGCTAATGCAGCCAACAAGAATATGACGATCTTCCAAATGAATGTCAAAACGGCTTTCTTGAATGGCGAGCTCAATGACGAGGTCTATGTATCTCAGCCAGAAGGATTTGTTGATCAGGAATACCCATCACATGTGTACAAGCTCAAAAAGGCCCTTTATGGTCTCATACAAGCACCACGTGCATGGTACGACATGTTGTCAAGTTTCATCATTTCACAACATTTCTCCAAAGGTGCAGTTGATCCAACACTCTTCACACAGAAAGCAGGAAACGACTTATTGCTGGTACAAATTTATGTTGACGATATAATATTTGCATCCACTAATACTGCTTTGTGTAATGAGTTTGCTAATAAGATGACCACTAAGTTCAAGATGTCAATGATGGGGCAGATGTCATTCTTTTTAAGATTACTAATTTCTCAAAGTCCCAGAGGTATCTTCATAAACCAATCAAAATATGCTTCTGAAATTATTAAAAAATATGGTTTGCTAACTAGCGATTCTGTAGACACACCTATGTTTGAAAAGAATAAACTAGATAAAGATATACGGGGGACACCAGTTGATGCTACACATTACCGTGGTATGATTGGATCCCTCATGTATCTGGCATCCAATAGACCCGACCTTATTTATACAGTCTGCTTATGTGCCCGGTATCAGGCAAAGCGTACTGAAAAACACTTAAATGCGGTTAATCGGATCTTTCGATACCTAAAGGGAACCATTAATATGGGACTCTAGTACTCAAAGGATACCGATATGTCTCTAACATCATATTAAGACGCAGATTACGCAGGATGTCAGGACACTAGACGCAGTACATCAGGAAGCGCTCAATTCTTAGGTGATAAACTTGTTAGCTGGTCTTCTAAGTATCAAAAGAGCACTGCGATCTTGAGTACAGAGGCTGAATATATTGCCTTATCTAGGTGTTGTGCTCAAATCCTATGGATGCGTTCACAGCTAACAGATTATGGTTTTCAATTCAATAAGATTCCTCTGTACTGCGATAACAAAAGTGCAATTTCTCTATGCTACAACAACGTTCAACACTCAAGAGCAAAGCACATCGATGTACGCTACCATTTTATAAAGGAGTAGGTGGAGAATGAAATAGTAAAACTTTACTTTGTTCAGACGGAATATCAACTAGCTGGCATCTTCACCAAACCGTTGCCAAGAGAAAGATTCAGCTTCTTGATCGAAAAGCTAGGTATGAGAAGTATGTCTCCAGAAATGTTAAAACGTCTGACAGAGGAGGAAGACGATTAATGGTGGTAACTCGTGAAATATCCTGTGTATTATATGTATATAAGAAAATCAAAAAACCCAAAAAGATTTTTCATTTTATATAAAAAATTTCAATAAGAAAATACAAAATTAAAAAAATTAGAAAAATACAAAAATAGGTTTTTCATGACATGTTTTCTAGAATCAATAATAATTACGGCCTTAGAAATGCCATTCAATAATGGTACAAAGCTGTAAATAAAGTTTGAATAGAAAATATTTCATATGGCTTGCTATTATTTCAGATAGCAACCCGGTCATCAACTTAAAGGCAAGTATTTCAAAAACAGAACTTGGCCTCATAACTGGAAATGATTTTTTCTCGGGAATGAATTAATTTATATTCATTCAAAGGCTTGTGTTTACTTTGCAACACACCCGTGCTTCGTATATCAAATAAGTGTATGTGTCAGTGCATTTATTTATATAAACGAGAGAAAACTTGTTTTTAATGGTGTTGTTTAAGAAAATTAATTAATAATATCAGTTTCTCATCTTTAAAAGATTTTTTAAAAGAAGTTTCTATCACTCAAACTATGTCTACAACTCTTTAAATAGAAAATGGGACATTACTTGAGGGGGAGAAATAGTGAAATTCTTTCAAAAATGATCCTTCAAAAAGTCATCTCGAAATAAATGGTAATTAGTTTTTTTCAATAACGGATTATCAATTAAAGGAGAGTTAATGTATTTGTAACTCAATTGGTCTTAAGATGTTATTGGCTTTAACTTTTAGGGATTAAAAGGCAAAATATAGAACTTAGAATCCTAGCTACAAACTTTAGGGACTAATTGTGTCATTTTTATAACTTGGTTAGACTTTATACTAAGTTTAAAATGGAAATAGAGAAGGATACAAAACACAAGGACTAGTTTTGTCAAGTTTAAAAACTTAACCGGTTATATAAATTTACCAACACATTTCGCTCTCACAAAATTCAAAACACTTAACATATTTCTCTCTCTCGTGCACATTTCGCTCCATTCAAAAGTGAAAATCAAAACTTGTGTTTAAGGCTAAAGATTCTCACCTACTCGTTCGTAACTCATTACTCATCATTCTGGTAATTTGAATTAGCTTATAACTCCTTTTTGCACCCGTAATCAAATAAAAACGTATTAAGGTTCATAAGTAAAAAAGTTCAGGTTTAGGTCTAATTGATTGAGGGGTTTTGTTAGCTATAGTGCGTCTAAGGTGCGTGTCAATCAGTTTTAATTATCTCTAACGTATGTGTGTGATATTTTGATTTTTGCTTGATGAACTAAGCGAAACATGTGTCTGTCTTTGATTTGTTATGGGTTTGTGTTAGTTAGCCTCACTATAGCTTTCTTATGCCTCTAGAAAGGATTCTTGGCCCTTAGGATCTCTGTTGCTTGGAATTGTAGTGTCCTAGGTTTGAAAATTTTAACTATGGTATTTTAAAGGTTTGTGTGATGCATTTTATGAATTGGTTAACTATGTCTTGTCCACATTGAATCATATTTGTTACCTAGATGTTTATCATAGTGATTTCCATGTGTTCTTCCTTGTTTGTGCTCGAAAAATTACTTGGTATGCTCATTTGTTGTACAATTCTTGCATTTATGGATTCTGAGTTGCTTAGGATTGATTTGTGATGCTTGCTTGACATACTCATGGGTCTTTGATTGGTAAAACCTTTGCTAATTAATATCTATGGCAAGCGAAACATGCTAGGATGAATGAAGCAAAACATGTATAACATGTTTCAAGCGAAACATGTATAACATGTTCATACATGTTTCGAGCGAAACATGTTCAAACATGTTTCAAGCGAAACATGACAGGTACAAAACCAAGCGAAATATGACACTTTTATGAAAAGAAACTCTGCCCAAAATTTTTAAAATCTATGTAATACTTGGTGTCATGCATCATAATTTGCTTTGCTTGAATGTTCATTTGCTGCTCTTTAACTGAATGTGTGTCCTAACTTCCCTTGGAAATGTCATGTTGACTACTTTGAGTTGATTTTTGACTTTTGACCTTAGTTGACTTATTCTTAAAGTGTACTAATTCTGTCACGTTTGCATGAAGCCTAATCATAGACCAATCATAACATCAAAGGATAACTAAGATAATCAGGAACATATATCTGTTATGTATATAAACTATATTGGTTAATTCTTAAGCAAAATCATGAATCCTCAAAAAACACAACAAGTTTCTACTCGTGGTAAAAAGTGGATTCCTTCCGCTAAGAGAGTCAAGATCAGCTCTACCAATATCAGATTGGAAACCATTGTGCCACAAAAGGAAGAGACATTTCAAGTGATAATTGAGGTAATCAAGAATTCTATGTGCTTAAAGGCTTTCACTATATCTGCAGATGTCCCATAAATCTTTATGCAGCAATTCTGGTACACCAACAAGAAGGTTCCAGACACTAATTCTTATGAATTCCTCTTCGCCAACAAGAAGTGTATTGTCAATGTTGAAGTCTTTAGGACAATCCTTGATATTTGTCCATGAGTAGAAGGTGTAGACTTTGCAGATGTTCCAGATGATGATACTGCACTCACCTTTCTCACTGATCTTGGTTACAAGGGTCCACTAAACAGGCACACCAACATGTTTGTGGATCATATGCACCAGCCATGGAGAACTCTGGCTGCTATAATCAACAAGTGCCTCTCTAGAAAGACCGCAAGCAACGACAAACTCCAAAAGTCTAGAATTGACATATTGTGAGGGATGTTCGACAGAGAAAATGTCGACTATTCTGGGTTGATTTGGGAAGACTTTGCTTACCAGATTGATCACAGGAAAGAAAAGAGATCAAGACGTGAGAACATGCCATATCCCTGATTCACCCAAATTATCATCAACCACTTCCTGAAACAACCAATCTCAATCATAAGCACTATCATACAACCAAAGATGATGGGATTGTAAGCAGGTTAAAGTTTGTCAAAATAGGTGAAGACTATTAAGAATATGGACTTGTCATTCCTGATGTGATGCTGACTAATGCAATCAAGCATTCAGAATCATATCAGATGTTCATCAAATATTCAACTCATCAGATTCCACTCAAGAAGAGCAGAGGAAAAGGTTCAAAGAGTAGGAAGGCTATTGATGACTCTGAGGAAACTATTAATGTATTTGAAGAGTTTGAACCTGAACCAGAACCTGTAAAGAAGAAAACTGCTAGCAGAAGAGTGGTCAAGATGAAAGTTACACTGTCTGCTGATGACAACATTATTTCTGATGATCTGGATGCTGCTTTAGAGTTAGCTAAGTTAATCAGCCATACTAAAGCTGAAGAAGTAGAAGCAGCAAGGAAAGTCCATGCTACACATGCTAGGATCACAACTGAATCTGTCCCTAAATCTATAAAGAAGAAGTCTGGTGGAATAAGTTCTGAGAGTATAGTAATTTAAGATACTCCAAGTGCTCCAAAGTCAAAACCCGCCACTTCAAAGGCTAAGCTTAAAGGTGCTCCATCTCTTACTCTTGCTGAACAAGAAGTTGCAAACATTATTCAAGCTCTGAAAGAAAGTAAGAAGACAAGCAGAAGACTACCAGGTACTAGAGGCTCAAATGAAGGAACTGGTCCACGGTCATCTCTGCTACCTCAAGTGAAGAAACTGGTATTAAAATAGGGGTTCCCGATGAGGAAAAGGACATCACGGAAGAGAAGGTTATTCTAGAATGGGGAGATGAACAAGACATTGAACATTCTGATGATGATAATGATGATGTTGAGAAGGATGATAAATATGGTTATGTTGATGATGAAGGCAATGATCATGTCAGTGATGCACAAGATGCTGATGATGAAGATGTCGAAACTGAATCTGATAAGGATGATATTTATAAGTACAAGATACATGTGCACAAAAATGAGGATGTAGAAATGGAAGATGCTGAAGTTGAAGAGACTGATAAAGGTGAACAAAAGGTTACTGATGCAGCAAAGGAAGAAGCTGAAAAGCCTTCAGAAGCAAAGGATGATACCAAGAAATCTGAACTCCCTCTATCAAGCTAAAGCTTACTGTTTCTTCAGGTTTTGGTTATCAATTCCTTAAACTTTCTTCTGATTCTTCCTTAGTTAGTACTGTCAAGGATTCTGCTGATGCAAATGTTAGCTCTTTGCTAGATATTCCCATCTAACACGAAACTCCTCAGACCCAGTCTCCATCAGTGATTCCAGAGAGAACCAATCTTCCACCTATACCAGAAATTATCGCTGAAACTCCAGTTTTAACTGTTGTCCCTTCACCTTTAGTGACACCTATCATCTCATCCGTACAACAAACAACAACACCAATTCCCACACCAACAATCATAACTGATGCTCCAAACATCATGACTGTTGTACCAGAATCCAATGCACTCACTGCTGTTGAATTAAGAGTTGCAAAATTAGAAAAAGATATGTCTGAGCTGAAAAATGTTGATCACTCTTCTAAAGCTTTTGCTATTCTCTAGTCCTAAGTTCCAACAGTTGTTGATAGTTGTGTTGATACCAAAGTCAAAGATGTATTTCAAAAGGAACTGCATAAACATACGGCATATCTCATTCATAAATATTCTTTGTAGCATCTTCCTGAGTTAACCAAGAAACAGACACTAACAGCTAAACAAGAATCTGAGAAAAGTGCTTCATATATTCTCAAGATTAAGAAAGAACAAGCTGAGAAGCAAAAGAAGCCATAGTTTGCCATCAAGTCTACTAATAAGGCGGCTCTTGAAGAATATGATCTAAAAAGCACTCTCTACCAATCCATGCATGCAAACAAGTCTTTTAATAGAAATCATGCCAATCATCATTTGTACCATGCATTCATGGAAGCATTAATTAAAGATGAACATGCAATGGATAAGGGAGTCGCTGACACAGTTAAAGACCACAAGAGAAAGCATGATGATGATGAAGACGATGATGATGAAGACCCTCCAGCTGGACCAAACCAGGGTAAGAAGACAAAGAGGAGAAGAACTAAAGAGACTGAATCTTACAAGAAGCCATCCTCCACCAATGATACCATAAAAGGTAAAGCTCTATGATTGCTAGTTTTATACACCTAAAATATACTATAAAAATATAACCTTAAGAGTAATTAAGAGTATTACCAAGTTTCCCTTGATAAAATTCACTCTCAAAAATATATATAATATAATATATAATACGTATATTAAACCGGGCAAATATGATCACCCGGGTCGTTTCCCCAACGACTAGTGAAATTGAATCCTCGTTTAAGTCCGGATTATGATTTGAATAAGCAAATGGATGATTTGATAATCTAAAGCAACGATTAAAATGGACAATTAAAAACAATTAAACAAATACGGTAAAATAATAAAACGCGACTAATAAGTAAGTAAACTAAAATTAAACCCTAAAAATGCAAACTAAATTTCTAAACCTAAGATAGGACAAAAGAAAATTTTAGGAAAAAGAAAAACATTTTTTTGATTATTTTTGAATTTATTATGAATTAAAAACTAATTTAATCTAATTAAATCTTAAAAAATAGCAAATTAAGTTCTAAAAATTTGGAAAAATGATTTTTAAGCTTAGAAAAGTCTAAAATATTATAAAAGCAAAGAAAACTATTTTTAACTATTTTTATTATTAAAATCCTATTTTTAAAATTTAAAATAAAAGCTCAAAAATGAAATTTAAGATCTAAAAAGTGTAAAAATGATTTTTCTGGATGTAAACCTTAAGCTATTTTTTATAAAACTAAAAATTATTTTTTTGTATTTTTCTGAAACTTTTTTCTATTTTTTATGTATTTTATAAGATTTTATAGAATATGTAAATAGTATGAATTGGATTAAGTTCCCCCAATTCATACTACACGTCTTGAAAAGCTTTCTTTATAGACTCCTTTTTGATGAAGTTTCTGAATCAACTTCCCCTAAACCAATATCCTTATCTTTGAGAAGATTCTAAAACTTTGATGTAGCTTGAATGATCTTCTAACTTTGACATTGAAAGTGCACAGCAGAGTTTTATAGAACAAGAAGCAAACCACACCAAATAATTCGGCTTTTTGACATTTGGTCTTGGTGATTATCCGTTTAGGGGAACATGCCAGAAATCAACAACAAATCCTATCACAAACCAATAAAAAATGAAGTAGAAATCATAATACCCAACACGAATCTACAAAACCAATATCGTCATTAACCCGTAAAACCACACCACGTACACATTTCTTCCTCAATGATGGTGATGAACTATCGAATCATCATTGATGTGTATGCCCATATACTCGAGACGTTCTTGTCTTAAGCAAAAATCTTGAAAAGTTTTGAATAACGTTGAGAAACTTTGAAAATTTTGCTTAGACTATGAAATACCATTAACATTCTATAGCACAAAAATTATCCCGTGAGAATTGACTGTTGATCACATCTCTACTCTTTATTCCCTCTTACTAACTTTACCAACCTCGTATTATTTCGGCTATCTGTAGTGACCATTGATGGAGAAAACCCGATATTTCAAACTTGAAACTGAAGTATAGTCCCCCATATTTGTTACTTAAGGTTGCACTATTGTAGATTGAATAACGGTGTAGAGAAGTCTGCAGCTTTAAAACCCCTTAGTATATTATACCTTGTTTTGGAAGGTATAAGTAACTTACCTCTTGAAACTATCCATATCTGCATCTATGTGTGATGCTGAGCACTACAACGTAACTCCTTTAACTGATAGCTATATAGTTTGAGCACAACAACGTAACTCCTTACATCAGGTATAACTAGATAGATCAAGTCTTTAATCTTTAACCTAAATGCTCAAATCTTTAAAAATCATACTTCTAACCAACCATGACTTAAAGATAAAATAAGTACACACCTTTGTGAAATCCCACTTCAATCTCTAATAAGTAATACCAAATCAACTTCGTAATCACCTTGACATCCATTAATCCGAATACTATCCATTTGACGTTTAAGTAAATCTCATGAAGGATCTTTCTGAGTGTAATGTATTGTGTTTGTTTTGTTGTTGGTTTTGGTTTAAGGTTTGATTGCCCGTTAACTAAGGACTAACTATGAAATGAATTGACATTAAAGGATAAACTTTGTCTAGTTAACAGTAATTTGTAATATTATTAACGAAGGACTAATGGTGAAAAGAACTTTGACATTAAGGATTTAACATGAAGTAGATAACTGCTGTTAAGTATTTCACCAAGCCAGGACTAATGATGGATCACAATTTGGCTTACCGGGGTTGTAAATTTGTTTTGTCATTAGCTAGGATCGAACCTTGGTTGATGTTGTGGGAACACCAAGCGACAACCAACTGAACTAGCATCACATTTGATATACATGTTGCAAGAACTATCTTTAAAGACATCTTAAATTCGCATGTATTCATTGTTCCAGTACATAACTTTCCAATTTGCATCTTCTTTTATTCACTTCTATTTATGCTTCGCTTCTTTTTCTTGGTTCGCATCAAAGTACACAAACCAAGTACATACTTGGTTCGCATCTTATTTTGAAATTCAAAATGGGGTTCATCTCTTGAAGTTCGTATCTTTTGAAATCTCATTCGCTTCTTTTGAAAGTAAACTTGGTTCACAAGTTTCAAACTTTCGAAAAGATGGTTCTCATCTTTCAAGTGTAGTTCTCATGTTTCAAAGATGGTTCTCATCCTTCAAGTGTGGTTCTCATGTTTCAAATATGGTTCTCATCTTTCAAGCGTGGTTCTCATGTTTCAAAGATGGTTCTCATCTTTCAAAAACTAAACGTCCTTTTTTCGTCATTTCAAACCAAAAACATAATTAAAACCATAAAAATCAATGATTTTAAACAATAAAGTTTAAACCTTTTTGTTACAATCTTGTTCTAAATGCGCTTTATTCTCTCTCAACTATGGGCGATTCTGATCTTTTTCCATGCGTCTTAATCTGAATTCGTTCTTTTATCATTCATTGTATAT
>BQNB010016370.1:4637-68799 GCA_026074375.1 Tanacetum coccineum
AAGAAAGTCACTTTAAGTATAAAAATCATTTTAAATAATAAATAAAATTGTCTTAAATGTAATCTTTATAAAATTCATTCTGGTTGTCATAAAAATCTAGAGATGATTATCTAATGGTGTATCGTACCTTACCACTATAAATCACTTTAAACCTGCATTTAATAATAAAATAAAATTTATTTAACCACTCAACAATTTTCATATCCTATTTGTATAGGCCATTTAAACATATTCTATTTACAAAGATCATTTTAAACATAGTTTTTCCTAAACACTAACACAATACTTCAAAAGGGCTTTTATAATTAGACATCAATTATAAAATATGTTACTCAAATAAAGGACACCATAATACCAAAAGGGATCGTAAAACACTGTACAGACTCTAACACAATTCTATTGTTTGAAAACGAACATATACTCAAAATAAAATCAAACGAACTCGTACAAGAAAAACTTATGCAAGACGTTACGTACCCAAAAAAACGGTAAGGTCTTATCCGAAATAACGATCAACAGATCAAACCTAAAAGCATAGGCTCTAACACGTTGCCAACGGGTTACGAAAACCAAGGGATATACAACCAAGGAAGTAATGATCCACACTAATATGTTAGGAACAATTAGTGCTTAAAAGAAATGTTTGATACTTATACGAGTAATTAATGCAACGAAAGAACTAACGAAACGAGCCTATATCCGAAAAAAACAGATTCGAACAACCAATATACATCAAGACATCGAATAGGAAGAATCAGGTATCCTTACAAACAAAGTACAATGAAGGGATGCTAAGCTTAGACTTAGGAAATCCGAACAAACAACCGAGCAAACGAGCAATCTCCTTTATAATCAGCAATACCAGGTATCCCGCAAATACTAAATAGAAGGGAAACTATAACTATCTATACAACTCAACTTAAACATTTCCTCCATTTAGGGTAAGAGAAAAAATTATGTATCCATACCACACCATCTTTATCATGATACACATAAAGAAAACGTATTACACTACCATACCTTACATCCAAACACAAATAAAATCATATCATGGTCCACAAGTCTACGTGCGTGATGCCTTTATAATTAATGTTGGCAGCCACCATAAATTTAGAAGTGCCTTCCTTTCACACAAGTGTACTTACTTCCAAGATTACCTATTTCAATCATAATACACATATACACATATCCACATTGCATAACTTAACCACTCAACTTACCATAAAGGATGCTCCATCAATAACAACTTACTATATCAAAATAAAATCAGAAACGACATAAAGGAACGAAAGTCTCGCAATGACATCCCAAAATACAAAGAATATCCAAAAGAAATATCAATAACAACATAACTAGGTAAAGAACGGGAATAAAATTATGCTGGGCCCTCGCCTTGGGTTTTACTTTGCCTTCGTAGAATCACACCGACATCGCGGGTCCCCACCCTACTACTGCATCCGACAACGATCACTATCCTACTGTCTTTCGGTGCACAAAGGCTCCTCTATAGATCCTTATTAACGCTTAAGTCCAGTTGGGAACGAATCCCCCAACGAGACTTCACTTACGGGTGGGAAAACATATAATATATTCTAAGACAGTAATATATATCATAGCAAAATAATGGTAGACAAAATAACAAATGAAAACTTAACAATATACGGAAAATATAAGCTATGCAATATAGCGGGAAAAGCATAGCAGGTTAGAGCTTAAACACGTAAGACCCTAAATGCTTTTACAATAATGAAGGACCCCTAGGTTATAGTCTAGGCTCAACCACCTACTTCTCTATAACCAAAGGCTTTGATATTAATCTGTCACAACTTGCCGAGGCGGAAACGCAAGGCGCGACGAGAAAAAGGAATCATCATAACACATTGGCGTCTATATAGAGAAACTAAACATGCTAAAAAACAGGTATAGACACCACATATTCTTGAAAATACCAAAAACCTCATCAAAATCCCAAGCGTCTGACATTGAAATAAAGCAGTTCATGCCAATTTCATGACATGCAAACATTTAAACATTTCAACAAACAAGCCTAATAATGTTTATCATCCAAACAAATAGCGAAATCTAAATAACTAAACTTCACCAGCTACCTACGGTTCATCTAGCCACTTTTCTTAACCTCAATCTCAACTTGCTGAGTACCTGAAAATGATGCTTATACGTCAACACATGGTAGGTGAGAAACATAGGTTTTCATATACTCATATTGAAATCCTTTCCTCAAAAGCAATTCTTAATTACTGAGATTATAAAACATGCATACAGACAGTACTAACTACTATACAAAGCTTAACTTTCATACAATCCAATCAATCTACAACACACGGTAGGCGTTCCCATCCTTCCCAATATGTGAGTCCTGAACAAGGGCTAACCGACCAGTACAATGCATGCCAATCACTATACTTAACATGTTTATTCCTGGGACATGCAAGCGTCTAACCAATCCACATTGAGTAGGTGTACTCATCCGCTCCCATAATACAAACCAACATGTAGCACATAACATATAATAGCCAGTTAAAAGTCCATGCACAAAGTAAACACAATAATCACAGAATCTAAATCATTAAAACCACTTTGGCCATCATATCATCCTAAGTTTAAAAACGTATAAAAAGTGGGACTATTAACTCCCTGAATGCTCAAGCGCAACTTCCCAATCTTAACACGCAACTATAACAATAAATAAAATACATTTTACACCAACCAAGCTAAATGCTCTATTCCATGTAACTCATATTAATTGTTACATGTTTTAAAGAAAACTAAACAAAAGCTTAATTGAACTTACCTAAACCTTGAATCTTGAAACACAAATTCACCAAACTTGTTCTTGATAAAAAAATATCTTTTTTTTTCTTTCTTCTTGATGGATCGGCCAAACAAAGGGATGAAGAGAAAAAATGAATTTAGGGTTTTTTATTGGTTTTGCATTTAAACTAATAAAGTCCTAATTGATAGTCAAACTTGGCCTGACCACAACCGTACGTTGCACCGGGCTTGGTGTGTAGTAAAAATTTTATTGTTGTTCTTATAGTTTCAAGTTCATATCAATTGTACTGAAGTTATGAAAGAGGGGTAAGTTACTTTTCTCATTTGAGCAGTGTATGAAACACGTAATGCACATGTATATAAAACGTTCTAAGTGTGAACAAAGTCATTTGTTAAGCCGTGCGTTGCACCCGCTTGTGTTTTGATAGTAATTAGAATTGTTTGTTTTTTTCCTTATTAAAAAAACCTCTTTGACTATTTAAATAGAACATATATAATATTTTGTGTATATTATGTTTTAAAATTCTATGTACGGGCTAATCGATGCTACCCAATCCCTGGTTAGTCAAATACTTCAGCATGACACATGACCCGATTTAGCATTTGGGTTACTCTGGTTGACCTAAAAATTTAGGGAAAATGTTGGATCACTCTCAAACACTTTTGGAATTTATCCATTTTGAATACAAACCAAATCAACCCATTTCTAAATGACGGGTAAAAATTATCACATTACTTTGAATACATGATTGCAAATAGAATGTATATAGTAGCGGGTGAAACCATATAGTTAAAGTACTCTTTCCACGGTCGGGTTTTATTTAGCCAAAACAATTTAACCTTTTTGTTATTCATAATCTGCAATTCTTTCCAAGGCACATGACCAATTCAGCTCTTTCATTTTTTGTCTAACTTGCTCCATTCTACTAACATAACTTTAATAATAACCAGTAAATAAGTTGTAACAGCAAGCCAAATAACATTCTTTATGCAAAAACGACACGATCTTACTGATAAATGTAACGACTTTATTGAAACAGCCACAACAAATCTTTTCTTATGGTATAAGCTACATAAAAAGAAACAATCACTATTGGATATACACATTGATTCTTTAATGTACGTAGTAGTAATTAACAAATGCTCATATACCCTTTACACTCTGGATGATTAGAAGATGGTTAGTTTAATAAGAACAAAACTATACTTAAAAACTACTTTTATCAAAAGAAACACTTCTGCCATTGCCAATAGATTATTATTATTATACCTTTGCAACAAATCATAATTCTCAGCTTGTATAAAATTTCTTTAGCCAATATTTAAAAGCTATAAAAAACCAACACACATATGCACGATATTTCTACTATCCAAACAATCATATGTTTCTGCCATATACCTACTGTCCAAACGGCCCAATTTCTACCTTCGTCTCGCTTGTTGCTTTCCATATTTTAAATCTGATAAACCTGTTCTTCTTTTTCCTAAATAATTATCACATAAACAAACAGATTATAAGTTTCTTTCTTATGGTATACTTGAAAGTGAAGGTAGGGGTTGATAGTTGTGGATATAATGAAATGAGAAACAAAAATATACGTATCGTGTGTTATAGTAATGGGAACATTTATGTTCGTTTGTTCAGCTCTATAGTTATACCAAATTCTGCCCGCTGACAAATTCAAAACAGTTTATGATGAGATTGCATATATGTATCCCTGACTATGGCAACACAGGGATAGCTTAAAGAGGGAAGCGATTGTCTTATAGCTTTGAGGGTATACTTATAGGAAAATAATTAACCCGAAGGAGCCCTGTAGAGTTATTCTCGACCACCTTATGAGGAACAACTTTAATGGGCTATTGACGTAACTATAGTCAAAATGTGTTTTGAATGTGTTGTTGACCCCACCAATACCTCTTGGTCCCTATTCTTTGATTTGAATTGTTTATGAAATATATCAATTTCTAACAAAAAAATTATACCATCAATTTACCAATTTAGGGATTAGATAAACCCAATTGGCACTCAGATTTGGAGTGCGACAAATGGGTCGCATTTCCTGTAACCGGGCCACGTCCATCAACACATTATAAAGTTTCCTCATATCCTCTCAAATGTACCTTGTTATGCAATAAATTATTACAGTCGATTTACAAATAGCTAACAAATGGCATAGCTACTGCTTTTTAACATATAAGTTGGCTTAGCTGACGAATAGTCACTTAAGCATCACATACGGATAACAGCCATGGATATTAGAAAGACAGTAGGAATTCAAACTTCTTTTATATCCAGTAGCATAGATCGGGTCCAAAGGTTCTATCTAAAAATATAATGTAAAAAAGCTGACCAAACTACATTTCATGTAATTTTTATGCCTTCATTGCTATAACCTGAATATAAAAAAATCCTATCGTAAGCATACTATAGAAGTAGAGTTTTGATTCAAATGTACCTTCATTTAAGCGTACCTAACAGCTGCTCGGTTTTCTTAAGAAATTAGATAACCAGTTGCAGCTTCGGCTCCTCACCAAGGCCAAGACTTATCATTCATTGACAAAGACCTCATCGTATATAACACCCAGAATTTTCATCAAATGCATAAGTCAATCTATTCAACTATGATCACAATTGGTACGGGAAATTTTTTAGTTTATTACATTACTTGTATTGTCAATATCTCAGTATGTCATGTAACTTGCATAACTAAAGTAGACGAGCTCACGCAACCTATCTATGACCATCCTATCTTCATATATGTCAAGAAAACATCATAACATGTCAAGTCAATATCATCATATTCTTATTACAAGGTACATTATTCCTATAATTACTATGTCGCATTTAATCAAAACAGGCTTTAAATCGTTATCGTATTACCTCTAAACCTAATTCCATGAAAGGGTTAATATCTAAAGTGAATGTACAGCCTACTAAAGCAAATATACAAGTAATCACATAAATTTCAAGTTGAAATATAACCCTCCAATTCATTTTCAAAGCTCAATGTAACAAGTCATTAATACCATGATATCCAAATTAAAGGCATTTACCTCCATTTTCATTCTAATTTCTTTCTTTACCATCACTTGTGTACAAGCTACTACCACGCAATATACAATGTGTAAACCCTATTTATTCTATCATATAACTTTCATTACACATTTTTACTCTTAAAACCCTAATACAAAGTCAGAAACCCTAACGCCGAGCAAAATACCAACCATGACCTTTCATTGGTTTTTTTAATCCCTATACAACCTAAAACCAATACTCAAATAAGTTGTAATAACTTAATTTACAACATTATCAAATCATGTATCAATCATCATTCCATCATCATTTCAGTCATTCTACTTTCAATATACAAGAAACGAATCCAAGAAACCCTAATTGTGCACTAAATGTAACTTTGACCCGTTTACTCATTTTCACCCATTCTAAACCCAAACCACAAACCAAATACTGTTGTAAACCCTTAATAAAAGTCCTATAAACATTAATCCATCATTATAACACCAACATACACGAATTATAAGCTCAAAAACCCTAATGTGCCCTAATTGAACCCGAGACATATTTCATTCATTTTAACCACCTTTTAACCCAAACCTACTGAAAATTTCGCATGAATAAGACTAATACAAACCATTGAAGAACATAAATCTAACAATTACAAGATCAATGTGTACAAATACAGCCTAAAAAAGTACTTATTCGAGCCTAATAGTCTCAAATGAACCCGTAAACCCATTTTTTGCAAATCTAACCCATTTTAAAGCGTTTCATGCAAACAAATCCTCATGACTCTCCCACATGATACCTAATAGCTTACAAGCACCTGATTCATTATTGTCTAAAAATCGGATACCACAACTCACTCCTTTTGAGCAGAAAGCCCGCACACTAGGACTCAAACAACACATCCAATCTAGTTTATAGCTCATACAACTCATCAAGTAGCTCTTCCTTGTCATATAATAGACTCCCTAACTCAGCTAGATTAGATCATGACACCTCACCTCCTCACCTTGGTCCCTAAGTTTCAAAACTACTATAAATAGGGACCTTATGTCTTCATTACAACTCGCTACCAAACACCCACACCTCCTCTTATATAACCCATAATAGCAGCAATCCTTTGCACCCATAGGATCCTAGGATCATTACATAAGTTCAAGAATCAAAGCCCTGAAGAATTTGAAGCCCCGGAGTGCAGATACAAGGCGTAACAGTGAAATACTACCAGAAACGACCCATTTCCACCATTTTTGATCATGAAGCCAAACCAGGTTTTGAATGTTCTACTATCTGGAAAAACACCCTTATAATGTGCATATTTTCCTAAATATACTCTTGTTTAAAGTTCATAACTCAATTCATGCTCATTTTCCATTTTGATCCAAAACCATACACCTGAAACCCTAATTTCCTTTTTTCTTAAACATAAAGTTATAATAATAAATATTGTTATAAATCTATCCTAGCATGCTTAAATCAATGTTATAAAATAACCACATTATTGATTAATGAAGGAATTTGAACTTAAAACCCGCGCGTTTACGTTTTGAAAACACTCAAATTTGACGTCGTTTTGCTTCCTAGTCCTAACGAATCGTTATTTTAAACCATTGCTTACATTACAAACTTCATATTTTAGTTTATTATAACTTTATAAATTCTTTAAAATATTAAAAGAAGCTTGCATGGCAATTATGGATATAATTTGTAATTAATAAATCATGTAGGGGGTATCTATCGTAACTTTCTGAAACTTTAACTAAAGGCCTGAATATGCATTTTCTCAAAGTTATAACTAAAGGGTCTAATTATGTCACTTTTTAAAGTCCAAGTTTACTTGAATATTCTTTTCCAAGTTGAGGGACCAAAGTCGTAAAAGTGCAAACTCCCAAGGGCCTAATTGCAATTTTCCAAACCCAGGGTCTAAAATGTAACATTTTGAAAGTGTAAATTCATATATAAAACCTTACCAACAAAACTTTAGATAACGCTTCTCGTGCTTAAACTTTCCGATATTGATTTAAAAACGCTTAAAACCGATTATTATGTATCACAATACTAGGAGAGCTTCATATTAAGAGTTTTTCGTCTTGGTATAAGTTCTGACTGAGTTGTTGGGTTTACATTTTAAAAGTGCCCAGTCCCTCAACGTTATACTGATGCCTTCTGAATTATGATGCCCTCGAACGGTGATACAATAATTCCAAACTCTTCAATGAAACTCATAACTCTTAAAACTAAAGTTTCTAGAGTACAATCTTCCTAAGACTCAACATATTTTACTCTCAGGTTGCGTGCGTGGCTGTTTTACTATCATTTTACTATACCAACATCCCCCAGGTTAAGATAGTGATAAGGTCGACAGCTTTCATTGGGAATATTTATTAACATCTATCATATCAGCAGTGAAGTTCATAGCTCAGCATTTTCAATCTCTTTAATGTTTTCAAAAACCCACGAGGGGGATACATGCTTATTACAAACTCTTTTATATACTTGTTTATCTTATAACAATGTGATTACTTTTCAAAGACTTAATGAGATTCATAACCTCGCCTTTACTTATTTACATGTTTTATAAACCCCAGGCGGATCACAACTGCTTGTTACTAACTCTTTTACCATACGTCATATTATCTATATAACAAAGGTGATTACTTTTCAAGACTTAATGATTCATAATCCACATATCATATAAACCCGTGGAGCACCTACTAAAAATCATGAATGCAAGTGGTCATACATTAAAACTATATGCGATCCTGATATATTAATGCCATAGGTACATGAATATATCTAATTGGTTAGTATCGGTCCACACTATCTCCTGATAATGTCTCTTTGGGTAATACACAATATTTCTTTAATGTCTCTTTGGGTAATATCTCCCAATATTTCTTTAATGTCTCTTTGGGTAATATCTCCCAATATTTCTTTAATGTCTCTTTGGGTAATATCTCCCAATATTTCTTTAATGTCTCTTTGGGTAATATCTCCCAATATCTCTTTAATATCTCTTTGGGTAATATCTCCCAATATCTCTTTAATATCTCTTATGTGATTCATGAGTTTAGGGTAATAATACTGTTCTCCATGATAATACTGTTCTCCATGATAATACTGTTCTCCATGATAATACTGTTCTCCATGATAATAATGTTCTCCATGATAATTATCCCTGCAATACCAGTATTTACACTATAACTTGTATTCAACTATTACATTTCAAACCTATGAATTCACTCACCTTTGTTTTGACTTCTTAGCATGTTTTATCTCAATAATAGAACACGTTGCGGTACGGAGTGGCATGGTCTCAAAGATGGCTGAACTATTATCAGTCAACAAAAGTTATATAGATTTGGAACGTGGTAAGATGCTTAATTACACATACCATTTTCCATTAAAAACGGACTTAAATGACTAAAAACGTACCAAAAATACATTGTATTTGTATGTTTTGCATTTGAATTATGCAGGAACGGATATTCAAAAAGAAAGCCAAAAACGACCAAACTAAGCACGGGATGGAAAAGACAAAGTCAATCCGAAGCCAAAGTCAGCCACATGAAGAAAATACAACTTGAGGGACCGAAACTGCCAAACCTCAAGTTGTGTTGCAAAAAGACAAGGGCTGAAATCGAAAATTGCGGGTGAAGTATAACTTTAGGGGCCAGTTCTGCCAAACCCCTAAAAGTTGTATCATAAAAGGGGCAAAGTTTACAATGAGGTTATAAGAGATGAGGGGCCAAAGCTGCCAACCTTCCCAAACTCCATCTTTCCCGCCCAACAAAACCCAGGTACAACTTAGGGATGTCTTCCCATACCTTCTCCCTGCAAAACACTCAACACCCTAGATAAATCATTTCAACCACTCCACTATTTCCCCCTTGCTTATAATTGCCATGTTGGCAATCCCTCACCATTTCCAAGTAATTTCGATGGCTGTGATTGACTCAAAAGAAGCACAAAAGAAATTAAAGGCTGGGATTTGTTTTAGAATCACCTCACACAACAAGCACACTTGGTTTTTGCTCTCACAAAAGAAGCACAGTTGGAAGACCCAAAGAAGAAGACTTCGACTATAAATAGAGTCTTTTGTAAACTTTAATGAAGTTAGTTTTTTGTTAGTTTTTAATCTTAGAATATCTTAGCTTAATTTTCGATATATCTTAGCTTATTTCAGTACTTAAAGTCATTTACAGCTTTTACTTTCAGCTTTGTAATACTTTCAAGTTTTAATGCAAATTTGAGGTTTTAAGTCAATTTACAATTCCAAGTATTAAGTTCTAATTGTGCTGTTTTATGTTAGCACATTGTGGTTTTTGTCTCACAAAAGAAACACAACCTGGAAGACCAAGGATGAAGAAACTAGTATAAATAGGACCCTTTTGTAAGCCAAAAAGCAATTCTAGCTTATTGTAGTTTAATTGTAATTTAAATTAAGTCATTTTAGTCTTTTAAAAGATTATTGCAACTGTTCTTTCAGTTTTTTTTGTTTTTAATCTTAGAATATCTTAGCTTATTTTCAGTTTGTTTTAAGTCATTTACAGCTTCTACTTTCAGCTTTGTAACATTTTCAAGTTTTAATGCAAATTTGAGGTTTTAAGTCAATTTACAATTCCAAGTGTTAAGTTTCTTAATTGTGTTGTTTTGTGTTCAAAAAACTCTCAATACAGCTTGTTTATAAACTGCTTTAATTAAGTAAACCAAAAAAAGGTAAGTAGTTAAGAGAAATTGCAAAAATCACTCTCAAATACACCACAGCTTATTTTATGGATGATAAGCCAGTTCTGGATGGGCTTATGGACACTACTAGCTTGTTTTATACAAGCTAGAGCTTGTAGATTCTTGGTTTAGCCCTGTTTTGAGCAAGGGTGTTGTAAGTCTCTCTTTTTCTTGTTTTTCTTCTTTACTGTAGAACTGCTTATTAGTGCCTATTTGTTACTTATGTTTACTTATTTGTGCTTTATCAGAATGTTTAGTGCTTATCTTACTTAGTTGTTAGTTTAAAAGTGATTAGTGCAACTTTCTTAGTTAGTACTGTTAGTTCATTTAATAAAACTGTTAGTTTTGAGTTAATACTGTTAGATTAATTCAGCTTATTTAAGTGCTTATTCTTGATTGAAATCTGTTCATAAGTACCTTATGTTGTCATTTGATAATCTGTTTTTAACAAATTAGGATCCAATCAGCTTGAAATAAAATGACTTTTGAAAACTTTAAGAGTTTTTTTTAGAACTAGCGGTACTAACTTTTAAAGCTAGCAGTACTAACTTAAAGCTAGCAGTACTAACTCAAAGTTAGTACTGTTAGTTAAAACTGTTAGTACTGTTGTTAGTACTGCTGAGTTTCCTTGCTTAATTTAGCTTAATTGCTTTTTGAATTTGCTTATTTAGAGTTAGCTTAGCTTATTTGATTTGTCTTAAGTTTATTTGAGCTTATTTCTGTCTTAGAGTAAAAGTTTTAAGTGTTTGTTCCATTCCTAGCCCTTAAGCGCTGCTCAGCTTATTTTCCCTTGCTATCATTGAGTGCATTTGCCTATTAGGTTTAGTGCCCAATATTATCCAAATCTTTGTCATTCAGTCATCAATCATCAATCCGTAATTCGATTTTCCATTCAAGCCTCGTTGGGACATAACGACCCGGAGACTCTCTATACTGCTTCCGGTTTCATTGATTTCGCGGATTTTGTTCCTTGATATATATTTATATTTGTTTACATTTATCTATGTATAAAGAGGGTTAAGTTTGCGCGAGTCAATTTTTGGCGCCGTTGCCGGGGAGGCTGTGAAAACGATTATCGTTACGTTTGACAATTTGTGTTTGAATCTGTGAATATTTTTCTTCTATAAAAATATAAAAAGTACAAAAATATTTTTCATTTTCTTTTATTAGTATAATTATCATATAAAAACAAAAAAAAAAAAAACCCAAAAATATAAAAACATTGTCCATAAAAAAGAAATAAAATTCACAAATTGGTAAAAATACCAAAATATAATATTCTCAATTGAGGTATTATCATAATAACTTCCGGTGAACTTGTTGGTTCCCAACTCGAACAAAAGATTTAAAAACTTGCCATTTGTGTCTCTTACGACATACGGCTCACCTTGAAAAGTTAAACAAGCTAAAAAGTGGGTATAAGGAGGGTTGTTCCAAGGAACTACGACCCAAAAGGAGAAATAAGCTTCGCGCTATTCCTACTCCTCCGCTCACCTGTGCGTTTATCATTTTGAGAGCTACCGTGAAGTAAGTAGATTATTTGGTTGAAGTTGTCTTATCTCATTGTCCGTTAAAATCAATTGTGAATAAATCATTGAAAAACCAAAAAAAAATTAGTGTAAATTTTCTTTTTAAATTTCTATTTTGTGCATGCTTACTCGTTCTCAAGCCCGTAAACGTCGACAACAACAAGTCCGACAAACTTCTTTTGAATCACTAAATCTTGAGAAACCAAATCCTCCCATAGTTACGATGGAAGATAATCGTACTATGGCTCAATTGCTCGAAGCACCCACCAAGGGTTACGAGGATGCAATCGTTGTTCCCGAGATCAACGCAAATAATTTTGAGATCAAGCATGGTCCTGCTTACTTGTTCATAACAAACCCTTTTTTTGGACACGAAAAGAAGCCCCAACCATGCTCACATCCGATATTTCAACAAGATCACTTCTACGATGAAGTTTTCCGAACGTCCCGAGTACGTCGGTTAAGCTTATGCTTTTCCCATTTTCCCTCGAAGGGGCGAGCCGGATTTGGCTTGACAAAGAAACCCTCAATCGGATCTACATGGGATGATCTTGTTGTCGAAATTCATTAACAAATTCCTTTCCCCCTTCCTAAACGACAAATCTTAGAAATAAATCACGAGATTTCAGCAAAGATTTGCCGAATCCCGTTTTATAAGCATGGGACCGATTATGATCTTCTTAGGGCATGCCCGCATCTATGGTTTCAGAATTGCAATCAACTCGATACATCATAATGCCCTAGGAACTCAAATGATCAAGATTCATTGAATTCCGCCGCGGGTGGTAACTTTTTGGATAAAATGCCCCGAGAATGTCTAAAAATCATCGAGAGCAAATCCAAAGTTCGTAATTCACGAAGCAAACCCGTTGTTGCTAAAGTGAGTACAAGCACTTCCACCTCCGGAATCTCTCCCGATGTCTCCGAACTCAAAGATATGGTCAAAGCATTGCTCCTTGATAAGAAAAATCAATCCCAAGCTCCCGCTCACCAAACTCCCGCGTCCGTAAAAGCGATCGAGGAAAGTTGTGTGACTTGCGGTGGAGCTCATTCATATCAAAGTTGTCCCGCCACCGATGGCAATGTTTATCATGACAATATTCAAGCTTACGTTTCTCAAGCCGCCGCGGCTAATTTTAATCAAGGAAATACCGGTGCCCGACCTCAAATGGTTGCAAACCAAATTCGACCTCCCGGTTTTCCTCCTATGCAAAACCATCAAAACAACCAAAATCGGGGGATCAATTTCAATCAAAATCGGGGGAACAATTTTAACCAAAATCGGGGAAATAATTTCAGTCAAGGACCAGTTTATCAACCCCAGGTTAATCAACCCCCAGCTTATCAAGCTCCCGCTCCTCAAACACAAGGTGTGTCTAAGACCGATTTTGATAGCTACGTAAAAGCTAATGATGCGGTTATGAGGAATGTGCAAAACCAAAATCAAGTTTTGCAAAACCAAGGTCAAAACCTGCAAGCTCAATTGAACAACTTGGCTACTTCAAATCAAAGGCTTGAAAGTATGCTAAGTAACTTTATCAAAATGAATACCGCCTCTACTTCAGGTTCGGGAACTCTCCCAGGTAACACCATTACCAACCCGAAGGAAGATTTGAAAGGTATCACCACCCGAAGTGGTGTTGCATATCAAGGACCCGCGATTCCTTCTACTTCATCTTCTTCTCCGAAAGTAATGAATCGTGATACCGAGGTTACAAAGGACACGATGCTTCCTACTAATAACGGAAGCACCGAAGACGTCCAACCTCCGGTTATTCAAGTCCAATCTCAAAATCCAACTTCCGAGCCCGTTGTTGATCCCGTTAGTGCTCCGATGCCTAACCAACGAACATCAATTCCATTTCCTTCAAGAAGAAATGATGAAAGGCGCCGTGAAAAAGCTAACGATCAAATTGAGAAATTCTACGAAATCTTTAGAGATTTGAGTTTCGAAATTAGCTTTACGGATGCCTTGACCCTTATGCCGAAATTTGCCTCGACTCTAAAAACTTTAATCGGAAACAAAGAGAAGTTGAGTGAAATGGCTAGAACTCCATTGAACGAGAATTGCTCAGCAGTCATCCTAAACAAGTTACCGAAAAAACTTGGAGACCCTGGCCGATTTCTTATTCCATGTGAATTTTCTGGGATTAATACATGCAACGCCTTGGCCGATCTCGGCGCAAGCATTAATCTTATGCCATATTCCGTCTGGAAAGATCTCTCTCTTCCCGAACTAACCCCAACTTGCATGACGCTAGAGCTAGCGGACCGTTCAATCACCGAACCGATCGGTATTGCTAAAGACGTCCGTTTAATGGTGGGAAAGTTCCAGTTTCCAGCAGATTTTGTGGTCGTAGATTTTGAGCCAGATCCCCGAGTACCTTTAATTCTCGGGAGAAGTTTCTTAAAGACCAGTCGTGCGTTAATAGATGTTTACGAAGGTGAAATAACCCTTCGTGTTGGCAAAGAGGCCATCACCTTCAATCTGGACCAAACTTCGAGATACACGGCCAATTACGATCATATGACGGCAAACCGAATCGACGTCATTGAATTGGCATGTGAAGAATACTCGCAAGAAGTTCTAGGTTTTTCTGATTCAGTTGCATACGGTAATCCTTCTCCGGATTACGATCCAATTGTTTCAAATTCTTCACCAACACTAACTCCTTTTGGAGATAGTGATTTTCTCCTTCTTGAAGAAGCAAATGCTTTTATAGCTGTCAATGATGAGCCAATTTCACGGGAAATTGATGCTACTTACTATGATCCGGAGGGTGACATTCTTATTCTAGAAGCACTTCTCAATAGTGAACCGTTGCCTCCTCTTCCGAATCATAAAGATTATTCACCCGAAATCCGGGAAGAGCTTAAAGTTGTTGAAACTAAATCATCATTTGATGAGCCTCCCGAGGTTGAACTCAAGGACTTGCCACCTCATTTAGAATACGCATTTTTGGAAGGCGACGACAAGTTGCCAGTCATAATTGCGAAAGATTTAAAGGATGAGGAAAAGGCAGCTCTTATCAAGGTTCTAAAGTCCCACAAGCGAGATGCCATCGTTGGAAACTCTCCGATATCAAGGGTGTTGATCCAGAGTTTTGTACTCACAAAATCCTTATGGAAGAGGACTACGAACCAACAGTTCAGAGTCAAAGACGGGTAAACCCAAAGATCCACGACGTCATCAAAAAAGAGGTTGAAAAACTTCTTGATGCCGGATTAATTTATCCGATCTCTGACAGTCCATGGGTAAGCCCGGTACACTGTGTACCAAAGAAGGGTGGCATAACCGTCATCAAGAATGATGATAATGAATTGATCCCGACCAGATTGGTTACGGGGTGGCGAGTATGCATTGACTACCGAAAGTTGAATGAAGCCACCCGAAAAGACCATTTCCCATTGCCCTTCATGGATCAAATGCTCGAAAGACTCGCGGGAAACCAATACTATTGTTTCCTCGATGGCTTCTCGGGTTATTTTCAGATTCCTATAGACCCGAAGGATCAAGAGAAGACAACATTCACATGCCCATACGGAACATTTGCCTATCGCCGCATGCCTTTTGGGTTATGCAATGCACCTGGCACGTTTCAACGATGTATGATGGCAATCTTCCATGACATGATCGAAAAGACAATGGAAGTGTTCATGGATGACTTCTCGGTCTTCGGGGATTCTTTCTCTACATGCCTATCCCATTTGGAAAAGATGTTGAAACGGTGTGAAGACACCAATTTGGCCCTAAACTGGGAGAAAAGCCATTTTATGGTTAAAGAAGGCATTGTTCTAGGACACAAAATTTCTAAGTCGGGAATTGAGGTCGATCGTGCTAAAGTTGAAGTTATAGCCAAGCTCCCTCACCCGACTACTGTCAAAGGTGTCCGTAGTTTTCTTGGGCATGCTGTTATTATTACGACTTTCATACAAGACCTTTTAAAAATTGCCCGTCCAATGACCCACATTGCTTGAAAAAGAGACTCCATTTTTCTTCTCAAAAGAGTGTATCGAATCCTTTAATACACTTAAAAGAAAATTGACCGAGGCTCCAATTTTGATTGCTCCCGACTGGGACTTGCCCTTCGAACTCATGTGTGATGCAAGCGACTTTGCAATTGGGGCAGTCCTAGGGCAACGAAAGAACAAGCATTTCCAACTAATTCACTATGCCAACAAGACAATGACCGAAGCTCAAGCACACTACACTACGATCGAAAAAGAATTACTTGCCGTAGTGTACGCTTTTGAGAAATTCCGGTAATATCTCGTTTTGTCCAAAAGTATAGTGTATACCGACCATTCTGCTATAAAGTAATCTCTTAGCCTAAAAATGGATGCAAAGGCAAGACTGATGCTGTTGGACTCCTTTTGCTCCAAGAATTCGATGTTGAGATCCGAGACAAAAAAGGAGCAGAAAATCTTGCCGCCGATCATCTCTCCAGACTTGAGAACCCTCACCAAAATGAGTTCGAGAACAAGGAAATCACGGAAACATTCCCACTCGAAACTCTTGGATCGGTTGCTCTTCGTGATGATAATACCCTATGGTTTGCAGATTTCGCAAATTACCATGCGGGGAATTTCATTGTCAAGGGAATGTCGTCCCAACAGAAAAACAAGTTTTTCAAAGATGTCAAACATTATTTCTGGGACGACCCCTTTCTATTCAAGATCTGTGCTGACCAAGTAATTAGGCGTTGTGTTTCGGGGCAAGAAGCTTTTCTCAAAGCTTGCCACAGTAGACCCACTGGGGGACACTACGGTGCCAATTACACCGCTAAAAAGATCTTCGATTCGGGATTTTATTGGCCCACAATCTACAAGGATGCCCATGACTTTGTCACCCGATGTGACATTTGTCAACGTCAAGGCAAAATTTCGCAACGTGATGAGATGCCACAAAACTCTATCCAAGTTTGCGAAATCTTTGACATTTAGGGCATTGATTTTATGGGGCCGTTCCCGTCTTCAAGAGGGAACAAATATATACTCGTGGCAGTTGATTACTTGTCGAAATGGGTTAAAGCAAAAGCGCTCCCCAACAATGATGCCCGAGTTGTTTGCAAATTTTTCAAATCTCTCTTCGCCAGATTCGGTACCCCTCGTGCAAACATAAGTGATCGCGGAACCCATTTTTGCAACGACCAATTTGCAAAGGTCATGCTTAAATACGGAGTCACTCATCGTCTCTCCACCGTGTATCACCCACAAACAAGTGGGCAAGTTGAGGTATCCAATCGTGGTTTGAAAAGAATTCTTGAAAGGACCGTGGGCGAAAACCGTGCCTCTTGGTCGGTTAAACTAGATGACGCTCTCTGGGCCTTCCGTATAGCTTACAAAACGCCTATCGGGTGCACTCCGTATAAGCTTGTATATGGAAAGGCATGTCATCTACCGGTTGAGTTGGAGCACAAAGCCTATTGGGCTTTAAAACATGCAAACTTTGACCTTATGACCGCGGGTGATCACAGAAAAGTTCAGCTCAATGAACTTAATGAACTTCGTGATCATGCTTATGAAAATTCTTTGATCTATAAAGAGAAAACAAAGAGAATCCATGACTCCAAGATCAAAAATCGCGTTTTCAACGTCGGTGATCGAGTCCTCCTCTTTAACTCTAGATTAAAGATTTTCTCAGGCAAGCTTAAGACCCGCTGGAGTGGACCATTCACTATAACCCAAGTTTTTCCATATGGCACTGTCGAGTTATCCCAAAACTCCGGGCCAAATTTCAAAGTGAATGGTCATCGTTTGAAGCACTACTTTGGAGGGGACGTACCAACCGAGGTAGTCCCGGATCTCCAGACGTTCCCTATGGACCAATAAATTCAGGGACGGGTCAAGCATAGCGACCTTAAACAAGCGCTTAGTGGGAGGCACCCCATGCTTATCAGTAGTAGTATGTAGTAATAAGAGTTTTTGTGTGAGGAGGCTTACCTCTTCCATTATCCGTGTTTTGTCCATATTTTGTGTGCTTTGCGTTGTATGTCCAGGATTTCCCGGATTATGAAGACTCTCGTGCTCTCAGTTTTATCTTTCATTCATAAGAGTTTCACATCCTCAGCTTCATTTTGGGAATCCAGTATCCAAATCTAATTGACTAACGTTTTATCTTTTGTCACACTTCATAAACGGCCTTAGATCTACGTAGGTACCCCCTTTAAAACATCGAGGACGATGTTTAGTTCTAGTATGGGGGGGGGATCATTCGATTTGATTGTGCCTGCAGCCGTTGTTTTCACGTAAGCCCATTTTTACCACCAAAATTCCAAAAAAAAATTCAAAAATTTTAAAAAAAATTTCAAAAATAAAATAAGTGTTTTGTCACAATTTCGACTTTCCTGTTGGGTAGAATAAGATTAAATTTTGACTTGATCGAGCATGTTGAGCTCTAGCTTGTTCCTTAACTTTTAGACTAAGCATTCGCGGATTTTAAATTCGCGAAGAACGAAAAATGATAGTGTTAATTACAAGTCGGATGCTAAGCAAGGATTATTTGGAAATCTTAAGAGCTCATAAGTGTAATTTGTCGCTTTTTCTCCCGTAAGCTCCTAACCAGACTAAAAATAAATGCTATTTTTGAAAATTAAACTTAAATCAGCAATTTTTGAATTAGAAGCTTTATTAATGTCGATAACATTAATTTATTTAAATCTTAGTTCAGCCATATACTTAAATTTTCTATAAAAAAAAATTGTACATGTCATGTGAATAATATAAGCTGTGGTGCTGATAAAGGTTTACTGCATCTTGCCGGCTGACAACCGATGTTACAGTCTTCAAAAGAAAGCCCATAGTGTAGTCCGAGACTGATAAAAGTTTGCTGCATCTTGCCGGCTCACAACCGATGTTGCAGTCTTCAAAAGAAAGCCCATAGTGTAGTCCGAGACTGATAAAAGTTTGCTGCATCTTGCCGGCTCACAACCGATGTTGCAGCCTTCAAAAAGGTCGAGGATTACCGTTGCTTAATTATGTGTAATTGTATATGCTGTTAAGTGTTATGTTTGAATAAATATAGGAAAAATCTCTTTTTCTTTAATTTAAATATATTTTTGAACTAAGATTAATTTGCTTTAGTTATAGTATTTCTTTGTGTAAACGGGAAGTCCAAGGGTTTTAAATCCGAAGGTCCGTGAGTCCCGATACTAGTCTCTGTGAGGTGTCAAAAGCCTGGTCACTTAGCCGCAAGGTTGGGATGTGCCGAGACGAAAGTCGCTACATGGGATGATCTCGCCTTCAAACTCATTATCCTTGGGTGGAACGTGAAGCATAGAAATATTGCAACTTTTAAAAAAATGTTGATCCATGGTTGAAATTTGAAATTAGCACACTCACTTAATATAATGATTGTCGGGAGTAAAAAGTTCACAAATTGCAAATATGAGTAGTGTTAGCATCCTTAACTTGTAATTAGCGGTGATTTCGTTTTAAGCTTAGTTGGGACAAGTGAAAAATCGGGGACGATGAATTTATCCTTTTTGGGCATTTTAGGATTGAAATGCTTCTTATTCTGTGACCCGAAAGGTTATGAAAATAATGAAAGTCCGAACATATTAGTTAATTGAGAAAAAAAATGAAATATACAAAAATATTAGTGTTAGTTAGTGTAAATATATAAAAAATGGTAAAAACGGGGCTTTTCTAAGCTATTGATCCTTTATTTCCCTTTGACGAACACTTAGCTACTTTTCAAGGTTATTAGTCGATGGGGACTTAGGGTCTTAGTTTTCTTAGTGCTTACTTGTAGCATTGCGTGGGGACACGCAATAGTTCAGTATGGGGGATTTTGGTATGTGTGTAATTACACATACCTTTATCTAAATAAATCGACCCTAAACGACCAAAAACGCACATTAAATGCCATAAATATGCTTGTTTTTGTGTTTGTATTGTGCAGGTACCGGATATTCACTAAAGGACGAAAAACGAAGCCAAACCGGACAAAACTAAGCACGGAATGGAAAAGTGTGAAAAGACAAAGCCAAATCAAAGCCAAAAAGTCAACCAAGTCAAAAAGTCAACAGAAAGTCAACCCCGACAAAGTCAAAGTCAACCAAGTGAAGAAAACCAAACTTGAGGGACCAAAATTGCCAAATCAAAAGTTGTGTGTCATGGTGGAAAACTACAAGGACTGAAACTGCAATACTAGTGAAATATAACTTGAGGGGCCTTTTCTGCCTATGTCCCAAACTTGTGCCACGCGAGGACCATGGTTGCAAATACAATACACACCCTTAGGGGCTTTTCCTGCCAAATGCCAAAAGTTATCACCACAAGGACCAAAGTTGCAATGAAGCAAATGTCTTTGAGGGACTAGTTTTGCCCCATCACCAAACTTCACCTGTTATTCCCCAAAACAGTTTTTCCCGCCAAAACTACCCTGCCCACTCACGGGCCTTCTCCCCCACTTGTACCCTGCAAAACCCTTAATACTCAATGGGTAATAACTTCATCCTCATCCCACTAAAACCCTAAACCTATCCCACTTTCCACCTTGGCAATCCCTCCCACTTTTCAAGACTAATCCAACGTTTGGTATCAATTCAAAGAAACAAGGGCAATTCAAGGGCTAGGATTGAGTATCAATTTACCTCACACAAGTAGCACAAACCTGGTGCCTCTCACAAAAGAAACACATCAACCTCAAAAGCAAAGGAGACCTCGGCTTATAAAAAGAAAATGAAGACAGAGTTAAAGGGGGATGGGAGGAGTAGTTTTACTTAAGCACGTTTTAATTTAATGTCTTTTGAATTATTGTCTTCCAATTTTCAGCTTTGTACTTTTTTAATATTAATGCAATTTTAAGATTTCAAGTTATTTAAAATTCTGTCTTACAAGTTTTATGCACTCAAGTTATTATCTTAAGTCATTTATCAAGCTCCTTTAAGATCTCTTTTAAACTTGCAAAGTTGCTTAAGTTTTATCCAAGTCTTTTAAGCTTAATTTCTGTGTTAAAACTCTTGTTAATAATAAAAAAAAGCCATCAAGAACTATGGAGCAAGGTTGAATAATTGGAGGCCGCTTGTTAGAGCCACTGGGGAGGCATTGGAGATTGTTTAATAAACACTGAGTAAGTTTTAACTTTCATTCATAAGCATTGGACCTTTTGTAAGTTTTCTTGTATTTTTCCATTTTTAGCTTATCACTGTAGCTTAGCTTATTTAGTGCTTATTTATGCTCATTACTGCTTACTTATGTTCTTTTATTGCTTATTGGTCTTTATTTGTGCTTTGTTATCATTTGTTTAAGTTTTTATGTAAATCTGTCCATTTTCACTTAAATCTGTCTATATCTTATTAGCTTATTATAGTTGCTTAATCTTGTGTGCTATTTGCTTATCTTTGCTCAACTTTTGTCTTTAATTATCTGTTTTTGATTATCTTAGCTTAAAACCCTAAATTTCAGTTCAAAAAGTTGATTTCAAAAGTTAAAGGGGTGTTTGGTATAACATCCCAAAGTGGGTCAGTTTGGGTAAAAAAAACCCTTGGGTCACCTTGGCCATCTTTATAAAGCCTTTTTAATCTGTTTTAAACCTGTTTTTAAAAGATTTTTAGTTTTAAAAGGTAGTTTTATAAGTTTTTTCTAAATCCCTTTGAAACTCTTTGGCAAAACAGGTTAAAGAACTTATTTAAATTGTTTTTTTTTTATAACAAGGCTTTTGAGTCTTTTTTAAGTGTCTTTGTTAGTGTCAAAATAGGAAACAGGTTAGTGTCTTTAAGTGTTTCCTTGGTCTTTCGTTAATCTGTCAAAACTTATCAGTCATTTTTTAGTTTAAAACCACAATTTTTGAATCCTTGATATCATAATTGTAAAAATGATTTTAGCTTCAAATTTTTGTGCATAAGCACTTTGAGGAGATATCTCCATCTGTTTTTTTTTACTTCTTTATGCATTTGGAGGCTTATTTTTGCAGCTGATTTTAACGGGTGCTAATTTGCCCTTTTTAACGAATAATCAAATTTTGCATAGCCCTTTGCGGACAGCCTTTTTCATACCCCTATTTATAGCTTATCTTTGTTTCAATTTTTGTTTTAAATATATTTAAGTTAGAAGTATAACTCTTCATTAATAGGGGCAAATGTGGTAAGTTAAATTGTTGTTTGACCAATTAATATACACATTCAAAGCATTGATTAATTCTAAACGTTTTTTTCTTTTATGTAGTTGCCAAATCATTAAATTTCATTACTATATTTGTTTTGACACACTAATTTTAATATTTTTTTATGACACCGTGAGTTTTTTTATAGATATATAGTGACACGCAAAATTTATTTGACACACTTGTAGTGTCACACTAAATTTATTTACGTTTGTAATGACACACATTAAAATTTTAGTATTTTTGTAATGACACACAATAAAATTTTAGTACGTTTGTAGTGACACATTATGTTTATCAAACTAATTTTCTTGAAACACATGTATTGACACACTAATTTTTTTGACACATTTGCAAATTTATAACACATTTTTATTAATAACCAAGTATTTTGACACACTTAAGTTCCTAATACATTTTTAGTGACACACTAAACTTTTAGTAAAAAAATCTATACATAATTTATAACATCAACATAATAAAATGTTACATTAAACATTAATACTACAAAAAAATTATGGAATTTATACACGTCTTATATTGTATTTATGCATTAATTGATCATATTAATTTTAGTGTTAAAGTAGCTTAAATAACATTCAAAAGTGGAGTGGTTAAATGTCTAAAATACCAATTTTAGTTAAATGACATAAGTTACATTTTTAACCCTTTTTATCCTTTCTACTATAATATACTTTTCATTTGAACCAATCTCATATATATATATATATATAGTTAGACTTTTTTTCAGAATCATTTTTAGTGTGAGAACTGACAGAACCATCAAAAACATGCATGCACGCCTTTAATAATTGTATTTTTGCACATATGTTCTAAACACAACATATATGTTTTAAAAAAACATAGTTGTTTTAAAGAATTTGATAAGAAATTAGAAATATAAAATTTTCCTTTGAAGGTGTGCATGTATATTCTTATAAGGCGTGCACCAACAATATTGCGGCCGTGTGTAAGGTTTTTGTGAAAGAAGAGGAAGAGTTCATGATGATACTGAAGAACATAGGTGGATTTTTATGATTGTTGATGATTTTCATGTATTTTTTTGATTTTTAAAAGGCGTGCATGTATGTTTTTGGTGGTTCTGTCAGTTCTCGCACTAAAAATGGTTCTGAAAAGAAAGTCCCCCTATAGATATATATATATATATATATATATATATATATATACATACACATAAATACATATACACATATACATACATACATATATATAGGTATATATATATATACATATATATATATATATATACATATATATATATGTATATATATATATATATATATATATATATATATATATATATATATATATATATATATATATATATATATATATATATATATATGTATATATATATATATATATATATAGATGGGATCATGAGAAAACCTCACCTTGATAGAAAACCTAGAAAACCAATCCTCAACCCTTGGATCAAGCCATCATCTCCTCCTTTTTTCCCTCTCTAGTCTAGGGGCCTCTTTGTAACTTTCTTTATTTTCCAAGGGCTTTTTTGGGTTTCATTTATTTTTTTTATGATTTCGTTCATTTAGTTATTTGATTGCTAGCATCCGCTAAATTTTTTAAAATTGCATTCAGCGTACAAAGAATAAAAGATGCTATACATTTGCTAATTTTTTTCAAAGTGGAGATTAAGTAAAAAAAAGAGATTCGAATTTTACCGTTAAGAAATATGTGATGGCAAAATCAACGGTATAAATTAAGCTTAAACATACCCACTTAACCGTTAGATAAGCACAAATTAAGCTTAAATACAAACAATAACATAATACAAAGTGATTATACCACGCGAATAAGTGGATAATGATTTCGATACGCATAAACTCAAAAAAATCAATATCATCAAATCAATGCTAAACTTAAGCATATAGGTAAGTTTAATCACACGCACTTAATATGCTTAATCATCAAATCAAAATGAGCTCCACATCTAACTTGGCTGGATATGAGTACATTGCCTGAAGAAAGATGAGATGGAAGGAGAGCATTTAAGAACCATGTATGCATGTTATCAGTAAAACTAAAGAAGTCACCGAAAAGAAATCCAATCAACCAACCTAGAGGAAGAGCACCACGGCCATATCGCTGCTATCAATGTCCCTTGGCCCCGGTTCTTTTTGTTCGACCAATTTGGTGAACATAATCTTCAAGCGAACCCGGGAAATCATAATTTATGACAAATTTCACGTCCTTCAGATCTGCAAGTTATTCATAAGTATATCAACGATACGCTGCTAAAAATCATAACTGATAACAAAATCTTTAAGCAAACCCGGGAAATCATAACAGACTATGAGAAAGAAAAAAAGATACATGGTAACTGATAGCAGACCAAAAAAGATAAATGTTAGCAGACTAAATTCAGTAATGTATTGACACCATTTAAACCACTATCTTGGTACCAAACTGTCATGTAGACACACTCTATAGCAGCTGACATCACAAAATAAGCAATAACTGATAGACGAATAAGTAGACCAAAAAAGATATCCCAGATGTACCAGCAGACCACAATCCAAGTCTCTTATTCACCCCCTATTTGCTAGTGTTAAAGAAGCAAGAATCAAATTGGGCTGACTAGCTTTGTGTATTTTCACGCAAATAGGCAAAAAAATCCAGCATAGTGAAAATTTCTACTGAATGTATGGGACTAAGGTTCAATTTATAATAGTGTCATCTTATTCTTTGTATGTGACCCTACTTTAGATATAAAGAAGTTACCATTTACCAAGTTTTGTGGGAATTTAAAGTTTAATTCAAGCAATTGGCTGTATATTATTACTACATGATTACAATATGCAAAAAAGTCATGGAAATTTCTTAACATCAAACTCGTCATATGGGAACATATATAAACCAAGATGAAGTTTTATTCATTATAGTCTAAAAGTGAAAATTGGCATACTTAGCCTATCCACAGAGTAATCCAAAAACTAAGTGAAGGACATCATTACCTACAGATTTCTTTAGATATAAAGGTTACATTATACATTTATATTTCTGGTACATATACAAGAAATTCAATCTAGACCTTTCACTGTATACAATTAGTATAGATAAAATAAAAAGGCAAAAGGTTTTGGTGCAACAAATGATTTGAACTCAAGAACGATAGACAACAACATATGGTACTGGATGTGTTGCACTATGTGAGCTTGGTATGTCAAAATGATGATATGTTTAGTTAAGGAGTTGTTTAATTGTAGAAAGTGGACTTTTATAAATACTCGAGTCAAAGCAAGGATAAACAACTCATATCTAAGTATTATCGCATAACGGGTCAAATGGGCTAAATAAGATATTTCAGATAAAAACTGCACAAATAATACTCATAGATGCACTTTACTCAATTGATGCCCTAATAATACTCATTGATGCCCTAATAATACTTGCTCTATAGTAGCTTCATTGTAATCAAAGGTAAAAGATTTTACAGTTTAATTTACTTAAGTTACAATCTATCTAAAATCAGAAGCTAAGATTGACCAATAATACTCATTGATGTACTAATAATACTCTCGGACCTACTGCTATATCAATATGCGTGTAACGAAAAAGCTATAGTAATGTGTTAGATTGTCAGCATAAGGCTTAATTTATTAAGGTTCTTCAAGATTAATGCTTCAATTATGTGTAATTAACATGAACAGGTACTCTACCAAGTTCGAGAAGTTATTAGTGCACTCACCAAAAACATAAGAACGGTAAACAAAAAGCTGAAAGATTAGAGGCAAAGTATAAATAATACCTGTAGATGGTACAATAATTAATGATTTAAAGGAAGCTTTCCCTTTATAACAAGGTCCAAGTATCCACGTATCTCCTTCATTCTTGCATCTAACCCTTTCAAAGCTGCAAGCTTTCCAGTGACCTGCACAAAATACAAGAAAACTAATATCGATCAAACACAGCAGCTGTGTATATAATATAGTTACAAAAGTTTTCATTGCAACGTGTTGTGAATGTATGTAGAGCTTGTGGTTAAATTGGTGCAATGGTTATTCACGCCTGCTCTATTTTTTGGCTGGTTTAGATGATTTTGGCCTCAGAGATACTTAACTAACAGACTGCTAGATTCACATGTCATAACATCCAAATCATGTCAACCTCAAACCAAACACTAGTTAGTTGATTCCAAGCAGAAGTTTGCATAAATTAAGCGGCATGACGCATGTCGATCTCAAAGTTAATGTATTAATGTATTAGTTCAGACTAAAATGGTTTATTTAAAAGTCCATAATTAAACAAGGTAATATAGGTATCCGCTGTCATACTAATTAATCGTTTTAAACTAAACAAAGATATCAAGACGAAACAAGAAGATAAGTAAATCACACCTTATTAGTGAGGGGGGACCCGATGTGTTCCTGGCTCAGTTGGGTTAGCTTGGCTGCTGAATGAGTCATTGAGAAATCATGCAAGATATTAACATCTTCATCGCGCAGTGGCTCAGAATCAGGGACTACTTTTCTGTCTTTGAACGAAACCGAAGTGGCTTCTGAAGTTGACATTGTATGTGCATACTTAACAGAACCTAGAAAAGATAATGACGTTGCTTCCCCGCTAAATATTTTGTATTTGCTAGCTAGATGAATAACATATTTTCATTCAACAACGATACATAATACAGCTTGTTATTAAATCTCAGCATTTTTATGATTTTGAAGAACGAAATATAAGTTGCAAGAAACATGTGTTACTTACGTGTCATAAGACTTGAAAGAACTTTCCTTGCGTTATTCAAGGACTGCAATTTCAACACGTTAAAAGTCAGAATGGTTAACAGGAACTCACATATCACTAGGATAAAATTTGATAAACCGTCTAATAAACAGATTAGCCATGTCAGCAATAAACAGGCATCTGCTAAGAAATTTCTAGAACAGATAGTGGTTATAGTAACAATTTTTAATGTCTAGTGATCAATCAAATAAGAAAATTTATTAATGAATGCTTCTATTTAATGCAATATGTTTTAGCATTGCATATGGATATAATACTCATATTGTTTGATAAAAAAATGCCATAACAATGTCAAACAGATGCCCTTGCATTAATCAAACAGATGCCCTAACTAATCAAACAGATGCCCTAACTATAACAAACAGATGCCCTTGCACTAATCAAACAGATGCCCTAATAATTCTTGTGATGCACTAATAATAGCCATTGATGCCCTAATAATAATCATTGATGCCCTAATCCTTTGATATTAGCAAGAATTACTTTTTTTTAAACTCAAAATATAGTGACATGAAGTCTATACTTGCCTACAGATTGAGTGGTCAAAAGGAGTAGCCCAACCAGGTCACTTATTGTTAAGATCACTATCCGTCTGACATAAACGAAACCAAACTTAGAACCCTGGTGTTTAATGCGCATTATAAGAGCTCATGAGTCATCCCGATTGAGGACATAAAATAAAGAGCATAAAAATTCCAACAAGCATTTCAAAAACTTTATAACCCATAACTAAACCAAACATGCTTAGTTTTATTATCTAACAAACTTCAGGCTTTAACAAACAACATTTCGTCTAAAATGACAATTTTAGATCCTTATAGAGGACTTAAGTCCGAAAGGTAGAAATGTGGTTCAATTGGCTGATGTGAGTTTGGATTCTATGATTAAGAAACCTGAATGTACAACAATAGTGAAAACAAACCAGGTTCAGATTCTAATAATGAATCAAGAAGCAACAGCATCTCCTTCACCCACAAGCACCCCCTGATGACATCAAAAAGACAATATTAATTTCCAGAAGGGAAATATACGTTTGATCTCAAATGGGTCAAAAAGAGACTAGGTAGTTGGAACCAATAAAACGGGTTAAAAGTAGCCTATGCATAACCTCTTATAGATATATTGGTTCTTATTCAAAGATTTAGATTAATATTGTAATAATGTTGTTCTTTTGTGGCTGAAATTTAAAATCGACATTTGTACAGACATAAGTGACCAATTTCCAAACCACACGAACAACCCATCTTAGCACGTATAGTTACAAGAGTAATACCTGTTTCCATGTATCCATGGTATGCACAAGCCTCACTTCCTTCTCCTTTTGGCACTCTCCACATAAGTATAAGAAATCATTTTTATGTTTTTTCAGCTATCGAAATACAGAGCGCAAAGTAAAAAGGTTTCAAGTTCAGCAAATAAAGATGATTCAGAATAGACAGCCTCACAAATATATAAAAAAAAGCTCAAAAAGAGATGAATTACACACCTTCGACACCACGGCAACAAGTTAATTCTATTTCCAGAAGTAGTGGCTATGGCACCATGTCGATGACGACCACGATGAATAATAGCACGTCCAACAGAATGAGAATAATAAAAAAAATTCCTGTAAATGCATGAAAAGTAATTCTTGTAACCACTCCCCAGTTATATCTCTATTTATATTACACCCGAACTATCAACTAAAAAATAATGAATAATGAAGCTAATTTTAACATAATACGATCATAACGTACTCCTTATGGTATATAAATGAAATGCAATAGGGTATCTCTGCTTTAACAGCATACTTTGTGGTCACACCAATACTTAAAACCAAAGTTTACATAAAGCCTTTACTATATTACAATACAGACAAACAACGTTCCCTTGTCTCCAAGATGACTTACCGCAGTATAAGTAGCAACTAGACTGTCAAATATCCAGCAAGAACAACGTCTATAATCAACCCAAATATCACCTAGTCGGTTAGTCTATAAAATATCTTCATAAATGATAACAAATAGATGCCCTAATAATTCTCATGATGCACTAATAATACTCATTGATGCCATAATAATAATACTCATTGATGCCCGAATCCCCTAATCCCCTAATCCTCTATGTAACTCATTGGTTTTCGTTGTTGTTCGAGTTCAATGTACGTTGAAACAACATGGATCAGAATGCTAGGAGAGATTAGTGTTATTTGAATTGGGTAGCAAGCTAGAGGTAGTGGAGTGTGGATAAGTCTGGTTCTTTAGTGTAAGATAGTGATCACTTTGCTTCCCATATTCTTCCATTATACCAGGATCATTTAGGACTGTTTGGAACACAGGATGACCATTCATTGTGGCATACCTCGTTTTGTATGTGATGTTTAGGATTGTCGCTGTGTTGCTCATTCTAAGTAGCTGGTCTAACATGCTTTTGTCACAATAATTATTCTAAGCCGTACATCATTCAAGAACTCAAAACATTATCAATTCAGTCAAGATTACAAATTGAACTTTAGGCGAATCGTTACCCATTGGATGAAAGCTAAGCACATAAAAAGGAAGAGATAATTCATCTTCATATAGAAGTTTCTACAACTCTAAGTTAATGCACGTGTCGAGTAATGAAAGATAAAGAGTAGCAACTCTTTGAATAAATATGAGGTCCTTGCAAGGACTTACATGCTACAAAATGAAGTAAACCAATTGCTCTATATGTAATTTTGCACCCCTTTTGACTATTAGCCTGATTAGGCATTGAGATGGAAATTAAACACACGTGACTGGAAATTAAACGGATGCCCTAAACAAACAATCAGATGCCGTAATGTGTCCAATGATGCACTAAACATAACGAATACACTAAACATACAAATACATGCCCTAAACAAACAAACAGATGCCCTAAACACACAAACGGATGCCCTAAACACACAAACAGATGCCCTACCAATGATGCACTAAACATAACGGATACCCTAAACAAACAAACAGATGCCCTAATGTGTCCAATGATGCACTAAACATAACGGATACCCTAAACAAACAGACAGATGCCCTAATGTGTCCAATGATGCACTAAACATAACGGATACCCTAAACAAACAAACAGATGCCCTAAACAAACAAATAGATGCCCTAATGTGTCCAATGATGCACGAAACATAACGGATACACTAAACATACAAACAGATGCCCTAATGTGTCCTATGATGCTCTAAACATAACAGATACACTAAACATAACGGATGCACTAAAGTTTGTCAAACGGATGCACTAAAGTGATTTGCTATGATACATTATTTACCAAGATTATTCTTTCTTTAAGGCATAAGACATATAAACACTATCCAAAGGTAATTTGCTTCTCTAATCTTAGAGTTAGATATAGTCATCTAGGTAGTTTTGACTGTTGTGTGTTCTATGCTAGACATGCCCTGGTGGTCCCTAGGTTGATCAAATTTGCTTTCATAAGAATTTTGTAGGGTTACATGACAAAGTATGTATGTGTACCATTTACACTTACAATTTGTATATTAGATACCCATGGTGATAAGGTGATCAAAGCACACTAGCCTGACTTGCATATTAGTAAAGTAGGTGCCCTGAATATGTAACATTATCAAAAATAGATTGTTTGCTTTATGAACTCTCCAAACGTCATATGTTTAGTGGTTGTTCAAGCTTATGCTTGAGGTTAATGTGACATTTCAGTCACATTCCATTGTACTTATTGGTCCTTTTGGGTGTTAATATATTTTATCGGGGTTGAGTCCCTTTTACCCAAAAAAAAAACTCTCCAAACGTCACACAATAAACTTTAAAGCTAACTTGATGTACCAATTCAAACAAACAAATGCCGTAACAATTTTTTACACAGATTCACTAAAATGTCATCTTATACACAAAGTTCCCCTACGATAAATCTACACGGATGCCCTAATTTTACAAAGATTCACAATCATACTAATTATGATATAATTTACCCAATAATACATAAAATAACATATAAATTGAACAAAGAATAATTATAGACTTACTATTGCTCGAGTTCATAGGTTTGATTTCATTAATATTCTTCATTAGGTTCGTTACGAACATGACGAATGAAGGATCTGATGGTAAAACCCTAATTGATCGGTTAGTTACATATGGCTGATAAAGGATGACGGATGACGACTATGAATTTATAAATTCTCAGTTACAAGGAGTTGAACGCTTCTTTTTGTAAGTGACAAATTATAAATAAGTAGGCTTAAGTATATAACATACGTACAAACAAGTTTCTTTCAATCCGTTTGTACAAACAATTCCTTAATCATTATCATTATTACCTTCAATATTTGTTCATTTCAAAATCTGTATATCACGTGATTAGCAACTCTCTTACAAATTCATAATCATTCCTTGACATCACTCATTCCATGATCTCCGTATTCTAAAATTTTCTGTTATATTCTGCAACATAATAACAAGGAAACACACAAGAATCTATACAATGTCAAATGATTTCAATACCACTAGGTATGAAAATTTTGACAAAGACTTGTGATATCATTCTTATTCGATGTTGACTTTTAAAGGTTAATGGATAACGATTCTTTACGATCAGAGTGGCGCAGCAGAAGTGTGGTGGGCCCATAACCCACATGTCCTATAAATCGAAGTATTCCATCCACCCAGGTTCTAACAAGATATATCAGGATCTGGAGAAATTCTATTGACTATCATCAAGATGTGTGGTCTTGGAAATAAGTAGACATGTGAAAGGAGGCAATTATAATTATGGTGTGCAACATAATTATAAGTGCATCACACACGTGGACTTGTGACCTTGATTAGCCTAACATAAAAATCAAATTCCTGCCAGTACCTACATCTATTCCCAAACAATACCTTTATAACTTTCAATTAAATCTCGGGACGAGATTTCTGTAAGGGGTGGAGACTATAACAACCCAAGAATTTTCATCAAATGCAAAACCTATTTTACTATGATCACAATTATACGGGGAATTTTTTCGCTTTATTACATTACTTGCATTGCCAATATCTCAATATGCAAGGTAACTTACATAACTAAAGTTAACAGGCTCACGCAACCTACCTATGGCAATCATGTCTTCATATATGTCAAGCAAACATCATAACATGTCAATTTAATATCATTATCTCCTTTTTACAAAGTACATTATTCCTATAATGTACCATTCGCAACGTTATATCAAAACGGGCTTTAAACCGTTATCATACGCATCTAAACCCTAATTTCATGAAGGGTTAATATCTAAAGCGAATGTACAAGCTACTAAAGCATATATACAAGTAATATAACATCTCATTTGAAATATAAACTCACTCCAAGTCAAATACAAGATTTCAAAGCTCAAAATACAAGTCATTAAGCATGATCTCCAAAATAGCCGTTTTACCTCCATTTTCATTCCAGTTTCTTCACCACCACTTTTGTATAAGCTACTACACTCAATATACAATGTGTAAACCCTAATTATTCTATTCATAAGCTCTCATACATTTTTTTTTACAACTCAAAACCTAATTCAAAACCTTAAAACCCTAAAACCGAGCTATTACTAAACCATTACATCGTTCCTTGATTTTTTATCCATTGTAAACCAAATCAGTTACTCAAATAAGTTGTAGAAACATAAACTACAACATTACAATTCACATTCCATCATCATTTCATCATTTCAACAACAATGTACAAGAATTAGATCATGAAAAACCCTAGCAAACCCGATACCAACTTAAAACACGTTTTATTAATTATAGTTTCAGATACGACCCATTCTAAAACTTAGAATATTGGCAAAATCATTGTGCTTTGATATTAAGCAAAAAAACTATTTGTAGCCCATATGTCTTGGATCATTTTGCCGGGGATATCAACCCGATCGATGTCGGATGAATCAGTTATAGCCGAAATGCAAAGGTTCGCAGATTCTGCACACCTTTATTAAACTGCCCATTATCTCTAGATTTTTGTATAGTAACCCCTAAATATGTAAAACTAAAAGTTGTAGAGGACTCAAATATCTAACTATGCTCGCTGGTTTGAACTTCATCGGAGTTACGGTTTGCAAATGGCAACCAAATTACCGGGACTGATGTTGGCTGTCCAAAAACAGCCATGTAACAACCTAAACCAAACGCCCCTAAATCACTAACCATGCATCCAAGCACCTCAATGACTCTCCTACTTCTCCTCTAAGCTGCTTACAAGCACCTCCTTTGAATCCTTGGACACTAAATGAACCACATCTCCTCTTTGTTGCCTAAAATAAGCCATGGCTACAAAATCTCCACATAAACCCTCTTCAACACTTCCACCTTGCATTCTAGCCTTCCATGACTCACCATAGCTGATCCTTGTCACATTCCACATGTCCTAACCTGGTCTCTAAGCACCCTTAGTCACCAAGTTCCAAAATGGGTATAAATAGGGGTGTTATGCTTTCATTTCAACTCATCCCCCACTTCCTCCTCTATAACCCATCATAGCAGTAATCCTTTGCTCTAAGAAGATCCTAAGAGATCCTAAGAAGTCTCAAGTTCATAAAGGAAGCAAAAGAAACCAAGAAACAAAGCCCCGTAGTCATTATTCTTGGCGTACGAAGCTAAAAGTCCCGATTCCGACCCATTTCTAAGCTATAAGCTCAAGACCAGGTTCTCTAAGCTTATATTCTGTATACCATGCCGTCATAATGTTCATATGTCATTCTAAAAGTCATTATAATAAAGCATTAAACTCAAAAACATGTGTTTTTACTTTTGATCCAAAACCGTACATCCAAAACCCTAATTTCATGTTTTTGCTTAATCTATAAGCTAAACTTGTAAACTATTGTTATAATCTATCCCAATAAGCATAACTAACATTAAAATAAGTGCTTTGATAAGTCATGAAAGAATTTGAACTTAAACCCGCGGTGGCGTTTTCCATTTTAACCCCTCATATGCACCCTTTTGCTTCCTAGTTTAAACGAATCGTATTTTAAAAACTTGCGTTGCGTTAAATCTTTATAATTAGTTTTATTATAACCTATAAATATCTTTTGAAATGTTAAAATAAGCTTGCATGGCAATTTGGACATGTTTTGTAAATATTATCCATGCAAGGGGTATATATCGTAACTTTCAGAAACTTATAACTAAAAGGACTAAAAATGGTCATTTACAAGTTATACTAACGGGGGTCAATTAATGTCACTTTCCAAAGTACAAGGTTTACTTGGTATATCTTTTAAACTTGAAGGACCAAACTCGTAAAAGTGCAGAACACTGAGGTATATTTTTGCCACTTTTCATTCTCATTGTCTAAAATGTAACATTTTTTTTGAAAAATTAAAAAATGTATTCAAAACATTACAAGACATGAACTTAATTAACGCTTCTCGTGTTATCATTTTCAGATATTGAATCAAAACGCTTAAAGACCGATTAAATCATTCACAATACTAGGGAGCTACATAATAAAGATTTCATCTTGGTTATTACGTCTACTTGAGTTGTTTGTTTTTACGATTTAAAGTGCCCTAGCTCCTCAAATGTTTACTGAATGACTTCTGAATTATGATGGCCCGAACGGTGATACAATAATTCCAAACTTTCCAATCAAACTCATAACAATATTAACTCTCTGAACCAAAGTTCTAGAATACAATCTTCCTAAGACTTGACAAATTTACTCAGGTTGCGTGACGTGGCTGTTTACTATCATTTTGCTATATCAATCTTCCCTGTTAAGATTGTGATAAGGTCGTCAGCTTTCATTTTGGAATATATATTACATCTACCTATCAGGTAAAGTTCATAACCTCGCCTTTACTTATTTACATGTTTTATAAACCCGCGAGGGGGATACATGCTTGTTACAAACTCTTTTACATACTCGTTTATCTTATAACAATGTGATTACTTTTCAAAGACTTATACATGCTTAAACCAGGAATACAAGTGTTTTTACAAGTTATATGCTATCCTGATACACTATTACAGATACTGTCTAAGTTACATTATGCCAAAAGTCCCTTATTATCATGGACCATTAATCACTTTCTATGATTATGATTGTTGTTTCCATGAAGTAATACTCCAGATTAGCTTCCGCTGCTATATTGTAAAAATGGGGGTGTTACATATTAGCAGACGTATATATCATGTATAGTCTATTATGTATTCTTGTATTGTCAGCCCATTAGTTAGAGTGTAGGGCTCAAACCTGTCCAATGTATACGCGTCTCTCACACGCTTTGTAATCTCTATATATTTGGCAACATATAATGCAAATACTCATTCAAGGGAAATCACTCTCAATCAATGCAAACATTGAACAGCATGTTGGAAAACCGATTGAAATCATGTTCACGTGTCATGAAAGGCTCATTGTGGTATCTATATATGAGTGTTATGGTACATAGTGAAGAGATAATTTGCATCTAGAGAGCAACTTGGTTGTTCGGAAGCCTAAAGGATGAGTACAATTCTTGTTAACTATCTTTTTGAAAATTTATGTACCGAAAATCAGCTTTTCTACCAAAGGGCTTATAGCTGGGACAAGTATGTGATTTTTTTTGTAAATTGTAATGTAAATACTGTGAAATCCTTAGTTTGTCTCTTCTAAAGATGAGAGGATCATGATGTTGTAAACAAATCTCAATGAAGAGGGAGCTAAACTTTCTCTTTGTATAAATCGAGACCTCTATATGATAGAAAAATCGTGAAGTGGTCACGCTAACTGTGTGCCGGTGGATTCATACATGGTTTTTATAATTATTCGGTGCAACAAATAGACTAAATAATTCTTTTACAATGGTCGAAACTCGAGGCCACATACAATGAGGCCAGACATAGTTCCTTCAAGACTTGTAAATCTCATATTCATAGAAGGAGAGACATCCTTGAATTCATGAGCTGATTTAAATTTCCACAGTTGAATCTCCATCCATCCATCTTCCCTTTGTTTTGGAACCCGAGTAATATCATGTATATTCGATGGCTCTGGGGTTATAAAATAGAGAAATTCAGCCTCTTTGTTTTCTTGGTGGAGTATATCTCGTACTTTCACTGGACAATGCATTCCTTGGCAGTTTTTTGAAAGCTTGAATAGTAGGTAGCACACGTATTCCGTATCCGATGAGAGCAATTGACTGTTAATCGTACATTTGATATGAAATACTTGTTGCGGCAAAAGCTCAATCACCTTTTGAAATCTGCATGTACGATAAATTATATGATTACATTATGTAATTTACATACTTCTTAAGAACAAGATACTATATCCAAGAAGTAAAACTTTTGTCAACCATCTATTCATTGTTAACTAGAGAACGAAAAGGATTTGGACCTTGAATAATCAAATCTAGTTTTCATGACTGTAACAAATTAGTTATATTAAAATAAAAATAGAAAACAAACCTGGACTGGGCTGGTGGTTTTGAAGTAAAAGTTTTTACATTAGTAAATTTGTATAAAGCCGCCTTTGCTGAAAGCACAAGAAGTTTCTTTCCATCGACTTCGCCCAACCAGAACAACTCGTCATAGTTTCTCAATACCTTGAATATTTCTTCAAAGTTAGTTGGCAATTGTTGCACTTGATCCACATTGAAGTCTGATTTCAAGACTTGTTGGACTTCCTTCAATTTTCCAATCTCTTCATGTTTCACCTGTATACAGTTATTTTAGAGATGCACCTTATAACATGAAATTTTTTGTTATCGTGAATTCATGTTCCCTCTATATAACTTAAACAAAATAACATAGAATGAAACCAAGGGATATTTTCAAACTTACATTGTCAATGGGTCGAAATTCAATGCCTTCAACATAAACTGCAGCATCTCCATTATAGTACAATGAAAGGCTCTCAAGTAGAAACGTAAAAACAACATCTTTTTTCTGATTCAAGAAACGGTGCAACTCAATCATCATCCACTGCTCATCTCTCCATGTTGCGAAATATGCATGCAGACTTTTGTGTCCCTTTCTATACTTTAGGCTAACATACACAGGTTTACTGGATAAGTTTCTTGAATCACAAAATTTGAAGACTAAATAGACCCCATAAACAACATTAGGAGATAAAAATTGAGCTTTTATCCTGATTTTGATGTTCAAGTCCGAAATATCTAACATCTCCACCACTGTCCCAAACCTGCGCATATTATAAACATCCAAGTCTAAATCAGTCATAGCCTTTATTCCCATACACTTCTACTGTTGAATTTCGTAATTTGTGGAACAAGAATTTAAATTCTACGGAGTATATTAGAATTTATTGTACCAGACAAATCTCAGTTTAAATAAAGGTAAGAAAATTATAAAAAACACTATCAAGATGCTAGCAAAACTTATCATCACGTTCATGAGAATAGAGAACCCAAAACAGGGGGAAACCTTAACTACCTTATTAGAAGGTTTATAAAGTTATAGTTCCCAATCATATAGTGGGTATTAAAATCTATTTTGTCATGTACAACATCAGCTCTCATTGTTATTAACCTTATGATATGAGGTCTGAAGTTTAGTTGTTGAAAAAGAGATTCAAATATGTTTTGTGCAAGGGCAGACAACATTTTGATCAGCAAGTGTATTACAGGGACAAAGTGTAAACTTAGTCAATGTTAGAGAAATGCTACCATAAACAATTGGATCATAATTATAATTTGTCATGCATTAAACAGTAGAGTAACTAAATTAAAAATACACCTTGAACTACCCCAACTTCACTGCGGACGCATAGTAGACGTAATTATGACCAAGATAATTCCAAACTGTTATTTGTGCCCAGAGGCCGACCCCCTATATGAACTCGCACAGACAACACAGGGACCAAGTGAAACCGAAAGATCAAAGTAAGAGAACAGCTCCAACCCAGCCCCCAAATGGCTCATAATAATAATTATGTCCAACAATAAACCGAAGATAAACTAAAAAAAAAATAAAACAACAGACAATTAAATTATAATTCCTCATTAACAACACTGCTTATGACTTAATCTAGCAAAGTTGAGACATCAGGTGGAGAGCATAACCTTGATTCTCGGAATGAGATTTACAACTCATAGCGGACCAACTACCTATGTTAAAGAAAACATTGACGCGACACCAATTCGTTTCATTCTGTATCACGCCTCGAATGACAATAACAATTAAAACAAAAAAAAAAAAAACAATTAGACTTGATGTTATGATGTGTAATATATATGAAGGTAAAAGATGAATAGAACACCAAAAATACAACATAACCAAGATATGAGAATAATCTGATTACCACTTTGTCTTGTTGAAGGAGGATTCCCTTAGAAAAAATGTTGTAAAGTTCCTCTTTCTTCCTGGTTGAATAGATTTCCGGGCACTTTGACATCTGGATTATTTCTTTGTAGTCTGTCGGACAATAAATGGGCTCCCCATTTCTCAAAATCCTCCTTTTAATACATTTAATCAATCCATAAAACTCATGATTCAAACAGTTACTTTCTAAAAAGTTTATAAAACCAGTTAAAAAGCCATAGTTTGAGGATATATATGAATCCTCAGTTTAGCCAGTTTTTAAATCATAATATAGAAAACTTACCTGAAAAGTTAGCCAATTTTGTCAAAATATAGAAACTTACCAGAAATTCCAATGATTTCTTAAGTTGTATGACCACTTCATCAGCTGTTGGTCGTCTTTCTCTTCTGTGATGTAAGCAATGGAAGGCAATCCTTGTAAAGGTAATATATGACTGTGGCGCAATTTGTTCTTTGATACCCTCGAACACCAACTTATCAAGTTTTCCTACATGATAGTGGTGTTTAGCCAAAAAGGGTAAATAAAGATACTGATCATCATCTAGCTTTTTGGATGATAGTTTCCCACACAATATGTCAAATAAAACCGCACCCAGTGAGAATATATCAGACTCTTTAGTTAAGAAGCCTGTTTCTGAGTGTAGTGGGTCACGATACCCGATTGTGCCAGTAACCTTATCGATGACATAGTCTACATTCTGATTTGTTGGACATACCAAGGAAAGCCCAAAACCGGTAATTTTTGCTTTCCAGTCATCAAATAGTAGAATGTTGTTGCTGCTGATGTCCCTATGTATTACCATTTCTGGACTTGAAACAGTTCCATGAAGAAACTCCAACCCAATTGCAATATCAATGCATATTTTAAGCCGTGTCACCCACGTAAGACTATCATCACTCAAGTACTTATCAAGACTACCTCTGGATGCGTACTCATATACGATAATTTTTTCATCCTCTTCATCACAGTAGCCTACAAGACCAATGACATTTAAATGTTTATACTCTATAAGGATGTCCAACTCTGCCATAAATTTAGGTGCTACCAGCTCTGTCAAAACTTCAGCATCTCCTTGACCCGACTTCTTATCCAACCGTTTTGCAGCAATGATGTTATCTCCATGAGTACTGTGAGTAGCTCCCTTGTATACATTCCCAAAATCTCCATGTCCAATGATATTGTCTTGACTAAAGCCTTTAGTGGCCGACTTTATGTCTTCAAGTGACAGTTTCAGGTTGTCCTTGTGGTTCTCCTGAGAATTATTGGACAGTCAGTCGATTTGTTAATTTATAAACAGAATGAAACTACTTTCCATCTATAATTCTTTCGAATTTATATTTTGCATTTTAGGTTCTCAATCTCCTAGTTCATATCAACGTTATGGTTGTTGCAATATCCAGATTAAAGAAAAAAAGTTTTATACATGGAAGAGAAGAGTCACGAGGATTACTGGTGAATCAGTAGCATACCTAAAAGTTAAATTACTAAGTTAAATAAAGTTTAAGATCAAATAAAATAAATCGCAAAACTTAAGTACAAAGAAAAAGCATAAAAGGTAAGATCATATAGAGTAAAAGTTTAAGAAAATGTTGTTTACACAAAGGATAATGTATGAAATGTCACATATTACTATCAAGAATATGAAGAAATTAAAAGATTGTCTTTTAAAATATTGACTTACCTGAGAGTCTAATGCTTTTTTGAGTTCGTTGATGACAACTTCTATTGTTGGACGCTGCACTTGAGTTTCTGCCAGACACTCAAATGCGATTTTTGAAAATACGTTCAAAGACTCTTTATTGGGTCCTTTAGTTAGAGAAAAGACATGTTCATCGGTTTCTTCCTTTATCTTGTGATCAACAATTTCCATTAGTGTTCCCTTCTCACAATGATGTCGTGCAATGGGTGCAATCCCCTTCTCATTAACATTGGTGAAAATACGATCATAGGCCAACCTCCCAGTCAAGATCTCAAACAATACTACTCCAAAAGAGTAAATGTCTGATTTTTTATTTAATCTTCCATACCCTTGATATTCTGGATCCAAATACATATTCGTACCCGCAACCGTATTGATATTGAGAGTACTGGCCTCTTGATCTGTTGGGTGGAATTTGGAGAGCCCAAAATCTGCAATCTTCGCCTTCCAGTCATCGTCCAGCAGAATATTTGCGCTCTTTATGTCACGGTGTATTATCTTTTGTTTGTCATGATCCGTGTTCGAGTGAATGTAATTCAAGCCATGTGCAATATCAAGACATATCTTTATGCGTTGCACCCAAGTAAGATTAGCCATTTTAGCATTGCTTCCCAAATAGTCTTCGAGACTTCCTTTAGAAGCGTGCTCATACACAACAATCATTTCACCGTTACCTTCATAACAAAATCCAAGAAGAGAGATTATGTTATCATGTTTACAAGTAGTTAGAGTTTCAATTTCTGCAATGAACCCTTGTTCTCCTTTTTGATTATGAATACGCTTTATGGCTACCGTGCTTTGCTTTTTGGGTAAATCGCATTTACTGACATCTTCTATCGACGAGGAATTACTGCTATCAAAATGTTCAAGATCTGCTTTATACACTTTACCGAATCCGCCTGACCCGATACAATATGCTTCGTCAAAATCGTTGGTAGCCTGGTTTATATCATTTAGTGGAATCTTCAAGTGTTCCAAGTTCTTCCCCTGCAACATTATGGAGTTATGCAGCACCACATTAATGCTAGTAAGGATTGGAGTGAAGTTACAAAAAAAAAAGAAAAAGAGAAATAAAATTTACACATTTATAAAATACTAGCTAAAAGAAATCAGATTGATGAAAACATAGAAATTATACTGTAGTAATTAGCCGGAAAACATGAACATGTATTGTTGGTCACGGGTATTTGAATTCTCATGAAACATGGTTATCTCGGAAAGTTTTAATGGGTGATATATATTAATTTTATCATGATAGAAGGCTTCTAAATTTCTATATATTATTGGTCAATAATTTTAAATCTGTTAGGTTAATAAACAACATAACACAATCTTATTTACCCTCATTTTTGCTAAGTGCGTGTTCAACAACGTCATCAACATTAATTGGAGCATTCTTCTTCTTCTACAATTATTTTTTCTATCTTCTCGGCTGGTGAAAATAGTTATGTTATGTAAACTACTACTTTATAATGTATTTGAGACTTTCTATAAAAGAAAGTCTTAATAATATTAAGACAACACACTTTACTTTAAAAGAAAGTCTTAAAAAATTAAGTCAATAATTAAATTCTACACTAAACTTACATTATAATTGCATTATAATTATTATGTAAATTGAAAACACATTAGATATTAGTATTAAAATGGATGTTACAAACTTACAATGATACAAATTTATAGTTGTAAACTTTATAATAAACATTCAATTTTTACTAAGTTCAAATATATAGAACTACTGATATCTATATCTGTATTAATATATTTTGAAGAAATTTAAATACACATTTACTGTTTAAAACTGTCAAACTGGTAAATCGTCAAATACCGACTATCATTGCATACCGCTTAAAGATGAAGATACGATAAAAAAATGCATATTTGGTATAGCCGCTGCTTTGCAGGAGTACCATGTATATAGTGTGAAATTTAATCGAATGTGATTGAGTGCTTAAAAATGAAATCCTGTGACACTTGAGTGATGCTTTTTTTGTTGTCAAGTAAAACAAATATTTCTGATTTGAAAACCAAAAACATAAATTAAATGTGACTGGAGATATCATTGGGGGCAAACAAAAAATTCATTTAAAAAACCACTGGTTTTAACATAAATGTTAAAAGGATATTTTTGTCAAACAACTTTAACAAATTATTATGTTTTAAAAAAATGTTGTTCTCTTTTTGTATATATAGTAAAAATGTATATAGGTTTTTGTATATTCTGGAACAATATGTCACAATTATTGTATTTAATATGATATTTGTTTCGACCTTTCTTAATTCTAGATTATGAGTTTTTGTCAAGGGTCTAGAATTCGTGTAGAATCAGATGGAATAAGTTAGAGTGAAAAATACAGTAAATTCAAAGTAAATGTAAAACTAAAGTTGATGATTACAGTTTATTTAAATCAAGGTTCTCATTAGGAGATTAATAGTTGAAAATAATTATCAAAATATCATTAATGATATTTCGCGAACGTCTAATTAAACAAGTGTGATCCTATAAGCGAACATTAACAAACATTTAATTAGTCAGCTGATTCTGTCAACGAGTCTATACAAGTTCGCTTGTAAACTTGATATTCTATCAAGTTTACTTGTTCAATGAGTAATCTTACATTGTCATTCAACAAGTGTGATCCATAACACTTTGTAATACTTTGATTCTTAATTAATAAAGCATTACACGATTAAAAAGTTATTACTAGTGTTGAATGCATGTTTATTACTTTATATTTCCATAAGATGTGTTAATTGGGACTTTTATTTGTATAAGAGCGGTTTGATTTATAAAAGAGTTTATAAACCGTTCTAGTTTTTAAAATCAAGACCCAATCATGTTTGGAAACAATTCTGGAAACAACAACAATAATGTTGAAGATCTTTTTGTGAATGACAATGCTAACAACAATGCCACAAATAATGTAAACAATCTTGTTAACAATGAGGACCTCCCACAACTTCTTGATTCTAGGGGAAGTTCACATGTCAAAAATGTCCCACAGTTAGATGTGGAAGATTTTTCCAGTTGGAATGAGAGGTTTCTCGTCTATCTTGATGGACTAGAACCCTTTCTTCTTGAAATATTAGAAAGTGGACCATATGCTCCTAAATCTCCTGCATCCACTCCTGAATTTTTTTGGCTAAGCCTCAAAAGCAGTGTTCACTTGAAGACAAAAATCTTGCTAACTAAGATAAGAGACTGAAAAGTATCATTATCTCATGTCTTCCTACTAACACCATGAAAGTTGTCATCAAGTGTAAAACTACTCAGGAAATGTGGAATGATTTAATTATAAGTCATGAGGGACCCTCTAAAATAAGAGATACCAAGTTAGCAGCTCTAAAGTTAAAATTCAATGCCTTTAAAGCACTTGAAGGTGAAAAGGTTCAACAAACCTTCATCAGGCTAAAAATCTTGCTAAATGATCTTGAAAACTAAGGTGTGAAAATTTCTCAAGGTGAAGTCAATGCTACGTTTGTTAATAGTTTGCCAAGAAAATGGCTAAGTATGAATCAAACTCAAAGGACCAACAACTCTATCAAAAATGATAGTTTGTCTACTCTCTTTGGCAAATACAATTATGAAGAGGGTCTGATTGATCAAATCTATGAGCCTGAGACTAAAAGATTTACCATTCAGAGCTCTAGCTCAAAGGCCTTGTTTTCTAACTCAGACTTTTAAGGATAGTGACTTAGATGTTAAAGAATACACGAGAAGTAACAATGAATTCCTTGGTGATCTTAAGCAAGAATTCAATAATAGATCACTCCTTACCACTCAAAGAAGATTCTACAAGTGGTTAGGAAGAGTGGGTGTTGCAACAAAAGCTATAGTTAAATCTAACGAAACATGCTTTGGTTGTGGTAAACAAGGATACTTTCAAAATGATTGTCGTAACCCTAAAACTTCTTTACCATCTTATCCTTCATCCATCAAATTCCAAAATAAAACCAAGTTCCAACCATAAAACTCATCTTCTTCAAATCAGCAAAATTAAACAGCTGATAATAACAAAAAAGGTTATAAGATCAAATACAAAGCTCTTAAAGCTGAATTGGCCTTACTCACTAAAAAAATTGATGATGTATCTATGAAAAAAGTGGTTAAGGAGTTGGCTGCTTAGTCATATGACTTTGGGATGAAGAATCGTTGTCATTAGTGGATGAGGGTACTACAACTATAAAGGGTTTCATGGCTATCGCTGAGGATGAGCCGTCTATGGGAAAGTTTGACGCTAGGTCTGGTCAGTGGGTTGAAATCACCATGAATAAGGTACAACGACTTATCTCTATGAATGAGGGTGATGAAATGAAACATGTTCTTGACTATACATTGGTTGATCTTCATTATGTTGAAAATCATATGAAGAACTTGCTCAGCAATTTTAACTCTCTTAAATATGAGATGTCCTCTTGTAAGTCTGAACTAATTGACCTTAAGAATATCAAAGTCCAAAATTTAACCCTTCAGCATGAAGTTACTAGATTAAATATTGCCAACAAATCTCTGAGGGATGAAGTCTCTGACTTGAAAAAAGTCACTAAAAAATGGACCTCTAGTAAAGTTACCTTAGACCAACTGATCAATGAGCAAATACCTGGTAACATTGTCCATGCTCTGGGTGGGAAGGGTAGAAGAAAAGACACTCAATCCCCCAAGAATGTTGTGATTGTTAAAGCTAAAGAATCTCCCACTGAGAACTCACTAGAGTACAACTCTGACAATGAGTCATTAAATAAGAATCATGAACCATTACCTCTGTTGCCCAAACTCTTAGAGGCTGAGTCCACTAGCATATCAAGGAGTCCCATACCTGTCACTAGTTTGACTAAGACCTCTAAAATCTCTGACAAGACTAAACATGTCACTGAGAAAGTCAAGACAGTTATGAAAAAGACTCAACCCAAATCATCATCCGTCCCTGAAAAGAAACTTGAAACATCAACTGAGGAATTACATCTGACCCTGATGAAAGAAGTCAAAGGACTTAAAGATCAAACTAAGCCTTCAAATGAATCTCTACCTCTGTTTCTCAAACATAGAGTTCTAAATCAAGCAAGAACAAACAGAAGGTTAAATTTAGTCCTTGCTAACACCGTGGGTTAAAAAATCATCTCTATGAGGATTGCTACAATAAACCTATGTGTATTGTTTGCCAATCGACTGACCACCTGACCAGAGAACACCTTGAACAAGTTGTTGTGAAGAAAACCATGTCCAAGATTAAATCTGAAACACCTCAGGCTACCACATCTAGAAAGGCTCTTATTATTCCTAAATTTTTCAAACCTCGCAAGTATTATGGGTTCAATAACCATCACTCTCATAAGTGTGAATATTATCGTGGATGTGACATATGTGGTAGCATAGCCCATGAGACCTCTAACTGTGGAAAAAAAGCACCTCCTGTCAGTAGGAAACCTAGGATGCAAATCAGCAATCTAAGGAACCCACTAAAAGTAGGTTCACAAAAGAATCTAATAAGTTTCAATATATGTGCATGATTACTTAAAGATATCAATATGATATCTAGATAGTAGCTGTTCTAGACATATGATAAGGGTAAACCAATGTCTGCACAGATATTCAAAGCAATTAGTTACCAAGGTGATATTTAGAGATAACTTTTCAAGTGACGCTGTAGGATATGGCTCAGTGAACTACAATGGAATAACCTCCACAAACATTGCATATGTGAATAGTCTAAAATATAACCTTATCAGCATCAACCAGTTATGTGATGCAAATTATAAAGTTCTATTTACAAAGACTTAGGGAACCATATTCAACCAAAACAATAATATCGTGTTGATTGCTATCAGAATAAGAGATGTTTATGTCATTGATATGACATCTTATCAAAAAAAGAGTAATGTGTGTTTCTTATCAAAAAGAGAGTAATGGCATACGAGGCTATCTCATCTCGAATTTAAAAATATCAATAAATTAGCCAAAAAAAATCTTGTAGCTAATCTTCCCCCTCTCACCTTTTGAAAAGATAAAGCCTGCTCAATTTGTGAAAAAGGAAAACATCAAAGAGCCTCATTTAAAACCAAATAATCATTTTTCATCAACAAGTGCTTACATCTCCTTTATATAAATTTATTTGGACCTGTTAAATCTCAAACCATCAACCATAACAAATACACTATGGTCATTTTAGATGAGTACTCAAGGTATACATGGGTGTTTTGTCTCAAAAAGAAAAGTGAAGCAGATGAATGCATCATATCATTCATTAGAAAGATAGAAAATCTAAATGATGTGAGAGTAAAGGAGCTGAGATGTGATAATGGAACTAAGGTCAAAAATCACACTCTCGAAGAATTCTGTGATGAAAAAGGGATTTCTCAAAAAAATTCATCTCCTTGTACCCGTGAACAAAATGGTGTAGTTGAAAAGAAATAGAACCTTAATTGAAGCAGCCAGAACTATGTTAAATGATTCAAGACTCCTAAAACAATTTTAAGGTAAAGCTGTGAATACTGCTTGCAACACTCAAAACAAATCAGTCATTGTGAAAAGGCATAGGAAAACCTCATATGATGTGTTCAGAAGAAGGTCACATGATGTTAGCTACTTCCATGTATTTGGATGTCTTGTGTTCATTCACAATCACAGAGATCATTTAGAAAAGTTTGATGAAAAAACTGATAACTGTTTCTTTCTTGGATATTCTCTTGTATCCAAAGCATTCGGGGTATATAACATCAAAAGACAAGAGCTTGAAGAAACTTTTCATGTAACTTTCAATGAAGCTAATGAAGTCATAAGGCACTTTGGCACAGAAGCTGATGACATCAACTATAATGAGAACATGTCTTTTCCAGAAGATAAATTCTCTGTTCTAAGAAATCCATTAAACAATGTCACAGATGTGATAACTCAATACCATATGTACCAGCTTTTGATCCTCTCTCAACCAACAATAGCACTTGTGTCTCTGATCCCATCATCCCTGAAACTGAAGTTATCAGTCCCTCTTCTGAATCGCCTGAATCACTAGTGAATGATGACCGTCCAATCAATTCACAACATGATGATGTAGAACCAGCCGAACCTCATTCAGATGATGATGTGCCTAATTAGGACATTCTTAAATTCATCACCAACAATGAAGTTGTTCCTATTCGTATACCTACCCCATCACCACCTGATAACAACCATGTTACACTAGCTCCTCAAGAGAATTGGTCCACAGAGCAACACATTCTCTTGGTCAACATGCTTGGTGACCAAATGTTGAGGTACATCAACTAATGAATGTCTCTATGCTGATTTCCTCTTTGAAATTGAACCCAAAAGAGTATTGGATGCTCTGAAAGAAGAAGGATGGGTTTTTGCAATGCAAGAGGAACTCAATCAGTTTGAAAGAAACAAGGTTTCCAAGAATGGACGTGCATCAAATGCAGACGTACTCCTCCACTAGATTCCTGACACTTCTCAACTATCCCCACTAAGGAGTAAACCTCGTACCACTAAAAATAAAGAATGTTTGTAGGAGTAAATATTATTGCTTTACTTGTTGTCGTTATTATAGTGCATTTACTCCTTTGTGGAACTTATAAAGTAGTCAGCTGATCCTATCATCGAGTCTATATAAGTTCGCCTTTAAACTTCTATCAAGTTTACTTGTTCAAAGAGTAATCTTACATTGTCATTCAACAAGTGTGATCCATAACAATTTATCAATAAAATATTACACGATTGAAAAGTTATTACTAGTGTTGCATGCATGTTTATTACTTTATATTTCCTAAAACGTGTTAATTGCGACTTTCAAAAACCTTTCCATGTTTCTAAAAAAATTGAAATAGAAAATTAAAATATTTTTTCTACAACTAAACTCATCTTATGTTTCGTTTTTTTCCAATTTAATAACTAGAAATTTCTTTTGATTATAAAATCACTCAAAGTTATAATAATGTTTATTGTTTTGAATTTTTTTTGAATTCCAGTGACTTTAATAGAACACTTTTTTTGTTCCTATTTTGTGACTCCTTTTTCTTTTTCAAATTGCAAAACTTCGTTATATAAGGTTGTGAGAAGTTATTGTTAGGGGTGGGTAATTAAAACTATAGTACAATCAAATAACGCACGTTTGATTACCCTAAACATAACTTATGAATATTTTCACAATAATGAGACAAAATTTGGATGATTTTTATAATTGATATTTAGTTTGAGTGATTCAGAAAACTTGATTACTATTCCAATGACATTTTCTCGTATAATGAATATCATCCCTAAAACTAATGCCTAAAGATACATCTAACTTGAAGTGGTCACCTCTTGAAAAGGGAAAACTTTACCTAGTTTGAGTATGTGTGGCGATAAATCCGTGGATTAGTCGGTCAAAGTGCGGAAACCATGGTTATAAAAAATAGATCAAGACGTGCGGCAAGATTGAAAAATAAGAATAATAGAGAAAATGCATATCCCATGTTTAAAATAATGAATGAACTAGGAAATGTTTTTTATTGGGCACTACTTTGGGTAGAGGTTCCAAAAATGTATGCAATGAAATCGAGTCTGTGTGTAGGTATGAATTCAATTTATATTTGACGTGAAACACCTTGGAACGTTTAGCGTTTTTGGTAAAAAGCTTGTTTGGCAACAACGTTTAAATCAAACATTAAATCAAGCTTATTTGGCAACAACGTTTAAAGCAAGCATTAAAATTCTAACCCTACTTATTTAAACGATAGTTAACAAGATTTAAAGTTATAACGTTACTTTTGATTAATTTCACACATTAAAATTATACAACTATCTCTTATCAAATACTTTTAGAAAACAAATCAGCTAGTGTTAAATGATGTTGCTTATAGCTACTTCGCTAGTGCTTACCGCAATTGCTTTCAAACATCATACACTTTTTTATTTCATACTTTCATATTCACCACATTAATCATAAACAAAATTAGTTCTATGTAAGAATTATGGTTTCAATATAATATTGGTGTAAGAAAGATTATATAACGTAAAAGTAAAATCGCATACAGTTAAAGTCATAATCTTTTAGTACTTAAAAAAGAAAACGTAATTACCTTCAAGTGATCGGATGATGCACCGTCAAGTGCATTCCTTGGAAGTTCCTATGATAATATTAGCACAAGAATAAGAAATGTGTTGATAACAATTATTGTTACTTAAAGTTGATAAACAAGTTAATGTTCTTACTGGATTTTGGTGCTTCCATTGAAGTTCAAACGCTTTCTCAAGTCTTTTGACAACCTGATCTATATATGGGCGATCTGCTCTTTCCTCTTTTACGCAACAATATACTGTTTCCGAGTATATTTTTAATGATTCTGAGTCCATCTGTTTTCGTAAATGTGGATCGATCATATCATCCAAATTAGATTTGACCAATTTACTTAATAATCCCTCTCCTAACTCTTCATCCGGAAGAACTGCACTCCTTCCGCATAGGACTTCCAATAATACAACACCAAACGAATACACATCTGACTTGTGGGTCATGCCTCCAGTCTTTTTATATTTGGGGTCCAAGTATACATTCTTGATAATATCACGAGTAAGAACAAGACGGTGCCTCCGAGCTACTGTATTTTTCAATGAAAGTTCAAAACCAGATAACTTGGATTCCAATTTGTCATCTAATAAAATTTTCGAGCTCTTGACGTTACAGTGTATGACACTGAAATCGCGTCCAACATCATAATGGATGTAACTCAATGCCTTAGCAACACCAATGCATATCTTCAACCTTTGCATCCATGTGAGTGTCCGGTCACTTAGATATTTTTTTAGACTTCCGTTGGCCTCCTCCTCCTTGTATATGATCATCTTATTGGTCCTATCATCAAGAATCCCAATAAGAGACACAAGATTCTTATGTTTGAGGCTAGAAAGCATTGAAATCTCTGTCCAAATCTTTTTGCTCTCATCTTTTATACATCTAGTATAAAACCTCTTTACAATAATATCGATCAATTGTTGAGAATGCAAGATACGGCCTTTGTAAATTGTTCCAAGTGTAAACGTTCTGATGATATTTTCTTGAGCAAAATTGTTGGTTGCTGACTCTATATCTTGAAAGTTGAGTTTTAAGTGAGAAAGATCTTGCAGGAAAGACTTGGTCTTTTTGCTGACATGAGACTCGACACGGGAAGTCAATGATTCCTATATGTACCAAACAAGACAACATTACCAAGTGATAATATTAATATTATCAATAAATTGAGAGAAGTTATTACCAATAGTTTGGAATATATATTTTTTTTCATGTTTGAACACAAGTATTTATATGGACAACACGAACATGTCATGTTGGCTTGGCTTCAACATAGAGAATCTCAATTCATTTTTTTTTTAATTTTAGTGACTTAACAGAAAAAAAATTACCTTCTCATCAGTGGATGATGTACCTTCAACTTCAGTTGCGACTATTGGGTGTTCCTTTGACATTATAAATACACTAATTAGTAAATAACTACAGAGTAGTTGCTATGATAGAAAGATGAAAGAGAAAAAAATGTCTTACTGCATTTTGACGTTCCCGTTGAAGTTCCAAAGCCTTCTGAAGTCTTTTGACAATCTCATCTATGTTTGGGCGTTGCAATCGTTCTTCATTCAAGCAGTCATGGGCTGTTTCCGCGAAAATATTGAATGATTGTGGATTCATTTGTTTCCATAGATCCGGATCAATTATACCATCAAGTATTTTCTCTCTATAATGAAAAATTGCCACTGGAGCCAAATACTTATTATCCTGATCATCAATTACTGATTTCCTACAACATAATAGTTCAAACAATACCATACCAAAGGAGTAGATATCTGACTGGTGGTTCACACTACTAGTCTCTACATATGTTGGGTCTGTATACCCCTTCGTAGACCATACTGAATCAGTATGGAAAGCATGGTTCCTTTCAGATGCTTTTATCTTCATGGAATGCTGAAATTCCCATAATATGGGTTCCCAATCATCATTTAATAGAATTGTGTGACTGCTGATGTTTCCGTGTATAACGCTAAAATCGCGTGGCTCATCATAATGAATGTAACTCAATGCATGCGCAACACCGACAGATATCTCCAATCTTTTCACCCATGTCAACATCACCGGGTCACTTAGATAGTCGTTGAGCCTTCTCTTGGGCATGACCTTGTAAATGATGGTCTCTGCGTCAACTTCATTACAAAACCCAAGAATAGAAACAAGATTCTTATGCTTGAGACTAGATAGTATCGAAATTTCTGTCCAAAACTGTTGTTCTTTTTCATCCCATTCTTTATTTATTAACTTTCGAGCATTGATATCTATCAACTCACCGGACCACAAGAGCTGTCCCTTGTATCTCTTTCCAGATACACCTTCTCCAATGACATTTTCTTCAATAACATTTTCTTCATCAAAGAAGTTGGTGGCGGATTCTATATCTTCAAGGTTGATTCTTAGGTGAGCAAGGTTGTTGGGCGCAGAGTGAATCTATTACAAAAACAAGTAGAGTATGGGTTAAAATAAACATTCTTCATCAGTACGGAGTAGTATAAAATAAACATTCTTTCATAGTACGGTAACAATTAAGAAAAACATATTATCATTGTTTTTCTCTTTTACATTTTGAATAACTAGATGAGGGCCCGTGCATAGCAACGTGATTTTATAGCGGCAAACAATTATACCTACGATATTCTGTTTATTCATTTCATCAATTATAAAGTAACACAATAATAATAAAAAAGTTCTAATATAGTGCCTTATATAGTAGGAGTAAATATTAATATAGTGTCTTAAAAAGTTGTGGATGAAATTTTAGAAAATATTAATGTTATGAATAAATACTAAAAATAGTCTCATCTCTTTTTTTTATATATAGAAACTCATTCCAAAAATGTTGTATAAAGTTGTCATGCATTTTTTTGAAAATTTTGGTAGTAATATAGTTTAGAAAAATATTTTATTAAGGCAAACCAGAATCACGATTTTGCAAAGTATAATTATTTGTACCTATACATCGTTGCTTTACGCCGGTATTTTTCTAGTTTAACAAATTTATTTTAGTTATAACTTTTTGAAAAAAAATTAGACATTCTCATTTATATTGCTTATGAGATAAAAAAATATACAACTGTGTGAAAATTTATTAAAAGGCACGACTAAAATGATATACGAGTATACGAAAAAAATTATGAAATAACACACATGTATAACCTTTGTACTACAAGTGTAATTGCTTCCAAATTTCAACTTTTATGTTTCGGTTCATAATAGATCATTTACAAAGGGATGTGATATGTTCCATGCATAGCCACCGCAAACATGAAATACTTGTAGTTTGTAGGACTTTGTAATAAAGCGATGTGAGAATGAATCATCGGCAATCAGGAGTGCTAAATAGGGATGGCAAAAAAAAAAACCGTACCCGATGCGGCTTGATCACTGGGGAATCCCCGAGTTGACCGGAATGGGTAATCCCCAAAATATGAAACTAGAGATGGGATAACATAAATCTCTGAACTCGGACCCTACCCCGATCCCGATCTTTCTAGTGTGTAAGTATTTAAAATGTATATCCCATACCCGATTAACTTGTATATGTTTATGAGTATCCATATGCGCGTTTATATGATATGTGATGTTACAATGTTTACGATGCATTAAAGTTGAATTAAAATTGTAATAAACCTAACTATATGTGATGCATGTTTGTTGAGACACTTTATGAGTCAAAATTCTTTATATTTCCGACAAGTTGGTAGAATTTTTAGCTTATTTCATAAGGGTGAAAAATACTCGAATCCTCGCGGGGATCCCTAATCCCCAATGGGGACGGGGATTAGGATGTAAAGCAATTTCTCGGGATAGAGACCGAGAGTGAAAATGAGGATGGAGATGCGAAATACAATCCCAGACATTCTCTGCCCTGTCGCCATCCCTTAAACAAATGAAAGAATAGATTTTAGAAGTATGCTAATTATGATTTAATTTTTAGTTTTTGGTTTAACCATTAATAATTTTTTAAAAACTTCTTAATCCTTCCTAACTTGTTTGGACCATTATGAAACCAGTTATCTGCCTTTTGATAAAAAACTTAAAATATTTTTGCATACGTTTTATCCTTTAATTGTTTAGTCATTTGATTTGAACACTTAATTTTGGATAAATGTTTAATCGAGGTGTTCAAACAATCCGAGAAACCGACAAACTGAGCCGACTCACTCAATCCGAAAAACAGCGAGTGAAACGAAAAAAATCCGCTTATCCCGATTCGATTTCGGTTATTATTTTCAACTATCCGCAGTTACCCGAGCAGAACCGTGTATTATATAAATGTAGCTTTCAACTATATATCTATATAAGATTTACGAATATTAACTATATTATTGCACTACTAGTCTAGTATAAAGGATTTACACTTAATTAATGTGAACATTCACTAATGTCTATTATATTTCATTAAATTCATAATTAACGTTGACAAAATAGTCTTAGTTAATTTGTTGTGTATGGAGATTTGGATGTATTTATTTTAACCGTTAACTCCAGTGACATTCTTTTCATACGACTCGACTTAATTAATTGTTCAGAGGTTAAACGTGACCCGGACCGTGGTAACTGCTCATTTCGGGTGGCGATATGTACAGTTACCCGCCTAGTACAGTTCAATTTCGGGTATTAAAATAAACTATCCGTCCTACGACGACGGATGGTTAAAAGTTTCAACCGTACTGAACCAAACCGCCCCATAAACACCCTTCCCATTTAATACAAACCTTCAACAAACATTGATAATGTTTTTGACAATGTTTTTATCTATAACGTTAAATGACCTATTACTTTGACTACCGGACACGACCCATGATACTTTAAATTTTGTGGTTTTTGGTGCTTAAGTTATCAATTTTTTTAATTTTTATTTTTTAACTAGGGCATTGATACGATTCTTCAAATTCGCAATATATTTTTTTTCCAGTCATCAATGTTGAATGTCAACTATAAATGTTACTCTCATTTAAAGGAAGAAGAAGTTATAATGGTCAAAACAAACGTTCCAGACCCATTGTAGCAAACGCAAAAGAAAATCGATAACCTCATAACTAAAAACCACAAAACGCAACGCATCATGTGTCGGAACAAGCAAAAGAACCCGCGCGTTGCGGCGGGCTAATTTTTTCCCGAATAATTTTTTTTTACGTTTCGGGGTTTTTTTTTGGGCGATGCGTTATGGCGGGGCTAATTTTTAATATTTTCTTTTTTTGTATGATGCGGGGAAAAAATTTTTGCGTTGGGATGGGCTAATTTTTTCCCGAATATTTTCTTTTTTTGGGACGGTTTTGTAAATTTTTTTACTTTGGGCCAGATTTTAGGCTATTTTTTGGTTTTTTTTTTTTGGCTAATTTTTTCCCGGATATTTCCTTTTTTTGTATCATTCGGGAAAAAAAAAATTGCGTTGGGACGGGTTAATTTTTTCCCGAATATTGTCTTTTTTTGGGACGGTTCGATATCTTTTTTTTTGGCCGATGAATGTAAAAAAGTTGTGAACAATAAAAACTTGACGTTTTTTTTGTTAATTTTTTTACGGGGTTTTTTGTGTAAGAAAATCGTAAATAGTTAAAAGTTGAGGGACCGTTTTGAATTTTTGTTTTACTTTGGACCAGATTTTGGGCCAGATTTTATGTCAATTTTAGGCTAGTTTGTCGACAAATGTGTATATTAGTAATAATTTTTTTTTATATGCCTTATGTGTTGAGCCTCATGTTTAAAGTGTTTTTTTTGCTATATGGTTTTTTTTTAATATAATGGGTTGTACGTTTGTGACCATATCGATTATTTTAAAGTTATTAGGTATCGAAGATATTTCCGCGGGTATTTTTTTTATCTGAATAAATCGGAACTTTTGTAATATTTTTTTTCCTCCTACTTTGTGCATACAAATTTAAAAAACAAAAAACAAAAACAAAATAATTTAAAAAAAAACCAAAATCGGGCTGACCCAAAATAGGAGCCCGTTACTGTAGCAAAGTAACCCACTGTCAAAACGACAGTGGATTTGTCACTCATTGTGTATATTTATAATGGGTAATCAAAATGATAGGTCATTTAATGTTATAGATAAATAAATATCAACCTTAGTTGAAAGATTATTCAAAGTCAAAGGGTTATATCAAATGGTTAACTGATATTAACAATAAAACTTTGCTAAGAAAATATTAAAGGTTATTATCAAACAATCATTTTAAGTTTAAGTAGTCTTTTTAAATGGTCAAAAAAAGTTAAAAATATAAATGTTGTAAAAAAAGTTAGATAGTTAAATTAATAAGGCTTTGGTTTGAGAAAGTTTTTATTTTGAGAAGATTGAGAAATCTTCGTTTGAGAAAATTGATTCATATTTTTTGATTTGATTCACAAGTAAACATCATTTAATAGTGATTCAAATCTATAAATCACAAATTTGATTCACAAATCATTGTTAAAATCGAGTTATGGTAATGATTCATTAAATTTGAACAAATGATTCAATATTGTACTTATATCACAAAATTGAGAGATTTTTAACATTTATTCAATTTTTTTTACACATTTTGGATTATAATCACATTAAAATGAGTTTTACGCTTGAAAAACTTGAATCAAAATTAAAAATCTATCGTTTTTGAAAATCTTCTCATTTTTCTCAAAATAACAACCTTCTCAATGGATCCGGCTTCAAATTAATAATTCATCAAATCTCAGGATTAAATCATCATCTAACCCTAAAATATCATCCACTATACTATAGTCAACGAACGTGAATAAAACATGAAGTGTTAAATACTAATTATACCACTTATTTAAATATGTCTTTGTTTTATCAAGGTGATTCAATATGTTAAAATTGGCTTGTTTTCGTCATCCATAATGTTTCAGTTAGAATTTGGTTGAAATAATATAAATGAAAAAGGAAAACATATTATGGCAAACGAATAGAAGAGAAAATTTAGAGGTCTTACCGGCCTGTTTTCACGTGCTAGTTTCAAACCTTTCTCGAGTCTTGGTACAATGTCATCGATATTTGGGCGTCGCGATCGTTCTTCGTCCAAACACTCATACGCAATTTCGGCCAAAACATTGAATGATTGCGGATTCATTTGTTCCCATAGAACCGGATCAATTATCTCATCCATTATTTTCTTTTTATAATGGAAAATGGCCACCGGGCCCAAATACTTATTATCTTGATCAGCACTTTCACATTTCCTGCCACACAATAGTTCAAACAATACTATCCCAAATGAGTACATATCCGACTTGTGGTTTACACTTTTAGTCTCAGTATATGTTGGGTCTCCATACCCATCCACATACCAAAGTTTATTAGTACGGAAAGAATTGTGCCTTTGAGATGCTTTAATCTTCATGGAACGTTCAAAATCACATAACTTTGGTTCCCAACCATCATTTAACACAACTGTGCCACTCTTGATATTTTGGTGTATTATGCTAAAGTCGCGTGGCTCATCGTAATGAATATAGCTCAATGCGTGCGCAAGACCGACAGATATCTCCAATCTCCGCACCCATGACAACGAAATCGGGTCACTTAGATATTTATTGAGCATTCCCTTGGTCTCCCGCCTGTGAATGATGATCTTCTCGTCATTCTCATCACAAAACCCAACAAGAGAAACCAGATTTTTATGCTTGAGACTAGAAAGCATTGAAATCTCCGTCCAAAACTGTTGTTCTCCATCCTTCCTTTCTTTATTTAACCTCTTAGCAGTGATATCAATCAACTCATCACCGGACCACAAGAGCTGTCCCTTGTATTCCTTTGCAATATCAATGTTCCTGATGACATTTTCTTGAGCGAAGTTGTTGGTGGCAGATAGGATATTTTCAAGAGGGACTTTGAGGTGAGCAAATTCTTTAATTATCTGTTAATCAAGTAAAAATGTGAGTGAGAAAAAGGGAGTATAGTCAAGTGCATAATGCCTACAAAGGGTTCGATAAACCATGTCTGAAGTGCGAGATGTATTCAAGGGTTGGCAAGTTTAATATCAAGATGAGTGTATATGAAATTGGATAGCCCTGAGACACATGTATATGTTGGAAAGTATATTGCAGTACAAGATATTAATGATAAAGACTGCCGGCACATAAGAGTTCTAACTTGAGAAATTGCTAAAAGATTGCATAAGAGGAGTATCATGTTCTAATGTATATGTGTGGTGTTTATAGTTCTTTCATACGCTGTTTTTCCCTCAACTTAGTATAGCAAATAACGTTTCTGGTAGTTGGTATAAATTGGCTTACACATGACATATAGGTTACATTTAAAACTATTATGGTGATTGATTCAGTATTGTACGACATCAGCAAATGAAGGCTAATTTAAAGGGACATCCTGTATTGTAAGGTGCTTTCTTTCATGCATTGTTTTTACTTTGAGAGAAAACTTAGTTTCTTTGTTTTGTTTATCGTTTAAGATTGAAAGCCTTTACTGTATATCTTTTTTAACGAATTAGTAATGATAGTTTCACTGGAACAACATTTTAATAAAATAGCCTAATTTTCTACATCTGTGACCACCTTATTGAACACTAGGGTGCCTGGTTCATTTTATAGAATGACAAAAGGAATCGTTAAAAGAATATAATGCAACAGTATTGTCGATAAATTGAAAAGTAACTGTTTAAAAAATTGAAAAGTACGTAACTGTTAAAAAATTAATTTGTGAGTAAGACAAGGAGAGAAAAAATAGGATTAGGAAGTTTTTTTCACATACAATTTGGTGAGGAATGCTTCATTACCTTAAACTAGGTAATGACTTATTGCATTACTAGTAGTATTATTTACCAACCACTCTTAACCATTTCCATTATCTTTCCTTACTCTCTAAAACCTTCAACCACGCACACCCTAAGTGTCAAAGCTAGTGACCAACTTCTCTGGTCTCTGCTTGGCGTTTACAAAGTGTTAACTAACTTCACTAGTGATGCCATTCACCATTTTAGTGACAAAATTGTGTGACGAAAGAGGTTGTCACAGAATAATCTTGAGTTTCGTCGGTCTAAATTGATTTGTGAGGGACCTATATTGACAAATAGTGACGCACGACGTATATATGAATCAACACTTCAAATTACGTTTTTCTTTCATGATATCCGACTGGAACTAAAGTGTATCACGTATAATTGTTATATATGTATATTTATCTATAAACGATCTCAAGCCTAATGTACTTAAGTAACCGATCTTAAGTCGAGTTTTATTTACCTATCATAAAAACGAACCCTCCCTGGCTTGGTAAATATGTGACGAGTTGAATTTGATCTAAAAGTATGAGGCTCAAAACAAGGTCGAGCTCGATAGTTATGATTGTAAATGCGGCGAACTCGAGCTTAGGCAAGCTAGGGCTCAACTCGGCTTGTTTCGATATTTGTACTCTTATTTAGTAGTTATACTATGAATATTATAATTTGAGGATAATATGCGTTAAATTCGTGACGGTCTCAACTTTTAAGTACGTTCAGGATAATATGGTGCACCTTTTAAAGTTCAGAAAATTACAAATTCCACTTAACAAAATTGAGGCTACTAAACTACATTTTGAGTCTTTACCAAAAAAAAAAACTACATTTTGAGCTTTTTGATTTTAATAGGTTAATGGCTGCTACAATTTTCTTAGATTTGTTGATACTATATGAAAAACTAGTATAACATACCAAAAGGTTACAAGTCTATTACTTCAAGTATTTAAAGCTTGATAGGGTGTCTTATGAGATATTTTCAAAAGTTTTAAGAGCCTAGGTAAGATGACATTTACACCTCTTGTGCAATGCACATGAAAGCTTTAACGGCACAACTTACTGAAAGTTAAACTCAGGTACAAACCATGTTATTAATTTTCGAGTTAGGGACAAACCCTCTTTTGATGATAAACGTAAAAAAATTCACATTATTTATGTTTACACCCTTGGCGAGTTATACTTTTATAATTTTAAAAATGTATTAACTTTTTCAAAAAGTATATTGAAAATTGATAATTCGTATGATTGAAATGCAAAATTATATTCTTTGTGTTCGTGCTACACTGCTACCGTAATGACTAGGGGTGTTATAAAATCCGAAAAACCGAGCTGAACCGCTCAATTTGAAACCGAAACCGAAAAAACCGTTTATCACGGTTCGGTTTCGGTTTTTATTTTTTGATATCGTGGTTAACCGAACCGAACCAAACCAAACCAAACCATGTATAATATACATGAATGTTTTTTAACTAAATATTCAATTAATTGTAGAATATTTTATTATATTATCACACTACCTTTATTATATAATGATTTTTTGTTCCTAATGTAAATAGTCGTTATGAATATCTCTGTGTCAAAATTATATAACTAACTTATAAATTTGGAACAAATATTTTTTGTTAATATATTACGAATGCTTATTTGAATGCAATTATTGTGACTACATAACTTTAATATATTCAATGTTATTTAGATTTAGTAAAATACTAACATTTTAGGTTCTAGAACATGTTATTGGTCTTACTTTAAATTCGATTAAAAGTCTAAAATGGTTAACCGTGACTAGAATCACGGGTAGCTGCTCATTTTGGGTAGCGGCGTATCCGGTCAACCGCCTAGTACGGTTCGGTTTTGATAATAAAATAAATAACCCGCCCCACGACACAAATTTCATATCACATATATCTCCGACGAGACTTAAAACCACAACCATTAAGTATACATCAATAATGGCAACAAATTTGATCGTTGATTAATGCACGCTAAGCTGGTAACTGATGCTAGTAAAATAAACGGTTTAAGCAGTATGGAAGAGGATTAAACCTATAAAATGTGTAAAACTAGCGCTCAAGTTTTGGAGCAGCTGGGGATCTAATAACCAAATACTCTAATAAATTATAGAGTAATTCTGATAGAATGATTAAAGAGAAAAGAAGAGGTCTTACAGGCCTGTTTTCACATGCGAGTTTCAAAGCTTTCTCTAGTTTTTTGACAATCTCATCTATATTTGGGCGTTGCGATCGTTCTTCGTTCAAGCATTCATACGCTGTTTCAGCGAAAATGTTGAATGATTCTGAGTCCATTTCTTTCCGTAGATCCCAATCAATTATTTCATGGAGTTTCTTCTCTCTATAATAGGTAATGGCCACAGGAGCCAGATACTTGTTAGTGTCGTTGACTATTACTGATTTCCTGCCACACAGTAGTTCAAACATCACTATCCCAAAGGAGTAAATATCGGACTTGTGGCTCACAATCTTTGTCTCTATATAAGTCGGGTCTGTATACCCCTCGATATCCCGAACTTTATCAACAAGGAATGAATGATGCCTCTGAGATTCTTCAATCTTCATGGAAAGTCTAAATACAGATAACTTGGGTTCCCAATTATCATTTAATAGAACTGTCAAACTATTGATGTTTCGATGTATAACGCTAAATTCGCGGTGCTCGTCATAATGAATGTAGCTCAGCGCATGCGAAACACCGACACATATCTCCAATCGTCGCAGCCATGTCAACATCATCGTGTCACTTAAAAAGTTGTCAAGACTTCCGTAGTTCTCAAGCTTGATAATGATGATTTTCTCATCATTTTCATCACAATACCCAACAAGAGAAACCATATTTTTATGCTTGAGACAGGAAAGCATTGAAATCTCCATCAAAAACTCTTGATCTCTTTCAGACCATTCTTTATTGTACCTCCGAGCACATATATTAATCAGCTCACCACACCACAAGAGTTGTCCCTCGTATAGATTTCCAAAATCAGCTATTTCGAGGTTATTTTTTTCATCAAAGTTGTTGGTGGCGGATAGTATATCTTTAAGGGGGATTTTTAGGTGAGCAAGGTCGTCGTGATTGGGTGAAGAAGACATTATGTTTCTGTTTTATGAAAAATGATGTGAAGGAAGGAAGGAAGAGGATATTTAATTAAAACACAGAGTAGTAAAAGATGCGTGTATGTAATATGTATAAATAGGCAAACCTCTACCAACCGTCTTCTTTTTTAAATCCTATTAGTAGATCTATATATTTTTTTTAAGGCTGTCAATATTTTTACACAAGGTTCTTTCATACAATTCTATATCCATAGCGTACAACCATTGATACTAGAGTTATAAGTTATAACACATATTTTTTTAGAAAATTGAATGAATAATTTACTAAAAAGTTTATATGTAATCAAGTTGTAATTCAAATTACTTTATAATAGCCTCTATTCAACTTTGCTGGTTGAATGATCCCAAAGGCCAAATTCTCGCTAAAATGTAACAGGTTAATATACGTTTTATTTGTTTACTGAAATGACATGTGTATGAATTTTATAATATCATAACAGTGTGTAATATGGTTACATTGTCTTTCCACCTGAAAATCGCATTATGTGTGAAAATGCCATATCTTACGTGCATTTCGGTATTGTGAGTGTCGAAATACTACCTATATATCATTTTTATTAGATTGTTTTTTTGAGAGAAAAATAGTCGCACATCCATCCATACAATTTTGTCAAAATTGAGCCTTCATCCTTAACTGGAGCCTAAATTTTGTCAAAATAGTCGCACATCAATCCATACAATTTTGTCAAAATTGAGCCTTCATCCTTAACTGGAGCCTAAATTTTGTCAAAATAGTCGCACATCAATCCATACAATTTTGTCACAATTAACGTGTGATCAAATTGTGTGTAATAATATATATATCAGCCAACTTGCATTAAAATTTTATCATCGATTGCTTATATATTGTCGTTGGGGGAACTTGTGAGTATATCAATGTTGACAAAAGATAACGGAGTACCTTTTAGCAACAAATTTCATAATTTGATATCGGTAAAATGCACGGTTAAAGAAGAGTGGGTGAAAGCAAAAGAAATGAAATACCCGAAAGTACCAAACTAATGTAAACCACTATCATTGTAAGTAAACTTATATATACGTTTGTATGTAAGTTATGCATGAAAATGAAATACTATAAGTTCCTATATCATGTATACACTTATTAAAAGCACCATTGAGCTGTGATAACCGGTAAACTTTTCCTGGGTCTAAGTATTTTCAAATAATATTAATATATCGTAGTCTTTCGATTTTGTCAGTTTTTCTGAAGAAAGCTGAAAAGTTGACTTCGGTTGACTTATTTTTGTGTACGACGGTTATGGTTTATCCGACTATTTTGAGAGTCTTGAGTTCGTGAGTGAACCATTCTTGGTTCCTTCTTTCTGTATCAATGTGTTTATGTTGTCAGTTGATGGGTTCCGGAAAGTTTTCCTTTGTCCCGCGAGAAAAATCGTCACGCAGCGCGTACCAGCGCGACAATTTTTTAGAGAGTGAGTTCGATGGTTTTGAGTGAGTTTAACGGATCTAGTTAATAAGTGGTTTCATTATTTGAAGCAACATTCGTCCAAAACGAAAATCGTTGAGGTGTGAATTAAAAACTGACGGAAAACGCGTATTTTCGTAAAATTCGATAAAAGACCGTAGCGGTCGTAAAAGTGAAATTTTGAGTAAATTAGTTGACAAAACATATTTTTGAAATCAAGAAGCTTCTAAACTATGATGAGGGTTTTAGTCAAATTTAAACCGACCTCGTGAAAATCTTTCGGTCCCGACACGTCCGTTATCGTTTAAGTGTATTTTTGGGAGTTTAAGTGGGAAGCGTGTCGTGTAAATATTCCATGTTCTTGGAAATGTTATTTTAAAATCAATAAAAATGCTAAGTAACCCCGAGTAACATTTTAAATCATCAAACGTTGAGCTTTTAAGTGATCCCGACACGAAAAGAAGAACCCGAACCCCCCTAGGATTCCAATCGGTCAAGTAAGCAAGAAAGGGGACAAGATGGTTTTTTTTAGCTAGTGGGTTTATGCATGGCACAAAACATTTTGGCATCACCTAAAACATTCATTCATGCATTTTCAAAAATCAAACACAACAAAATTTTCTCTCCCTCTTTCTCTCTTATTTTCGGACGAGCACACACAAAGGCAAGAAAACATAATTTTTGAAGATTTCCAAGAACACGGTGTTAAGTGATTGATAGTGGATTGATATTCGCTAGTCTCGGGTTATAGAAACGGTTTTTGGGTTTATTTCTTCGTGTCAAAACCAAACCAAGAACATCAAAGTTTGTAAGTTTTCTAAATTTGTTTTAAGTTGTACTTTTATATATATTATGGTGTCTAAATGCTAGTTGTACAAGTTGAGCTTATATGAGATTTCGGCTTATTTATGGTTATTTGGTTCGGCTTATATATAAAGCACATAGGTTATATTGGATTTCGGCTTATTTTGGACTTAAGTGTCTCGGCTCATTTAAAAGTCTAGCTTATTGATTTTATTATGTGTCGTCTTATATATAAAAGTTGTTGGTTTTGGCTTATAATGGTCTATTTTGATTTCGGCTTATTTAGTTTGAACTTAATATGTTTCGGCTTATTTTAGTTCGGCTTATTATTTCGGCTTATTTCGTTTCGACTTATATATTGGGCTTGTAGCTTATTTTAGTGTCGGCCTAATTGGTTTTGGGCTTATGATAGTTTCGGCTTATATTGGATTATGGTTTATTTTGGGTTTCGGACCATTAGATTTTGGGCTTAAGGCCCCATGGACTTTGATTTATATATTGGACCTATAAAAGAGATTTTGGACTAAGTGTTGCTATCGGGCTAAATATTTAAGACCTTAATGGGCCATAAGGCCCAATTACAAGTAAAAGGTAAATGGACTTGGATTGGATTTAGAAATAAGTTGTGTTGGACTATCGTTGGGCTTTCAAGCCCAAGAGGGGAAAATTTGATTTGTTGGATGACTAAGACGGGTAAATGGGTTTACAAGTATATACGGATATGAAAAATGGTCAATATGATAGGTTATGGAGATTGTTTGGTTAAACGCTTTGAAATGTTACGATTTAGTTGGAAAATTGTGGAAAAAAGGAAACTTGTTGAAATGGTTGAAGTATAAGGGTTGGAAACCTTGGAAATCTTTTACAAACGAACGGGTCATGTCGAATTTTTTGTGAAAAGTGTTACACTTAGAAAATGTGGTGGAAATTATTTGGTGTCAAGTCGACAAAAGGACGAAAATGTGATTTTAATAGTTAAACGTGAACATTTAAAATGACAAGATTCCCTTTTAGCCCGATAAAAAGACGAAAGTAATAATAAAACATTATTATTTTATTTAAAGTATTATGTGCTTAA